>JAFHLA010000145.1:0-105832 GCA_021432705.1 Caranx ignobilis | reverse complement strand
AACTCACCTGTTTCTTTCCACAGAAGCCATAGCCGAATGGTTAACACCCCCGTCTGCACCCAGCAGACCTGGGTTCGATCCCCGCTCCCTGCTCCACTTTTTTTCTCTTTTTCAACCCTCTCACCTTCTTTCCACTTTTTTACCAAGCTCCATCCATCCCCCCTATAGCCTAACGGTTACTACCCTGGCCTGCCAACCCGCAGACCCAGTTCGAATCCCACCTCTGACCTTCTGATTTTTCTTTTCCTTTTTCTTTTTTTCTTTTATTTTATTTTTTTCTTCTTTTCTATTATTCCCTTATTCTATTTTGGTTTACATACTTACCATCATTCACTTTCACAAAAAATAAACACTGTTGAAATTTGGCTCCTCGGACTAGCAGGCCTGTGCAACTAAAATTCAAACGAATAACCTATAACCCAACCCGAACCCCAACCCTAACCCAGCCCGTGCCGCTGCCTCGTAGCCACTTTCTCAACAGCTCAACTCACCTGAACCACTTTCCTGAAGACCACAGTCAACCCTACAGCTGGACCATTTTCCTCACCACCCACACCGAGAACCACCGGAAACCTGCATCCACCCAGCCACGGATAAGTTTCTGGCCCAGCCAAGTGAGCTTCCTTTCTTACACACACACACACACACACCCTTTATTTTTCACATAAACACCCACTCATACACATTGCAAAACCCTCAGTTACCAATACAAAAATGTGCCCCTCCTGGGATTTGATCCCGCTCCTGCCTGTTGTCACTGTTTTTGTGCTCCCAGCTAAACTACTGAGCTAAACAGTTTGACATCACCCCTGCCTTCAACCTGACCAGGTCCCACCCAACCCCATTCACCAACCAATCAGTACCACCACCCATCTTCCCTCCAAAACTTCACATCACCTGACTCTCCTATCCAATCAGACCCTCTCACCCCCTTTTCCCTCCAAAACCTGCATCAGCTGACTCTCTACAACCAACCACTACACGACACCTCACATTCACTCTTGGGGAGGGACCCACCTCCCTTCCCCAATAGTGTATTTATACAGACCTCAGAGCCATGTTGAGTCATCCCCTGAAGAAGCAACATCCAGTTGCGAAACGTCGGGACTCCGCTTCTGTATGTATGTTTCCACTGGAACTTTTACACCTCCCTTTGGAGAATGTTTTTCAATTGACTTGCTCTTAAAAAATTTTATTCTAAATGATTCTTAAATTTTAAATTAAATAAAGTATCTTTTTAAACCATTTGTGGAGGGCTCTACCAGCTAACGTTGGCAGAAAAGACTCTGTTCCCGTGCCTTTTTCTCCCTGTTAACTCTGCTTGTACTAAGCTCTACCCTACAAGCAACTGGAACTAAAACTTCATCAAGATCCACTGACACCGCCACCACCAACCCTCAAGCTATTCAGGCCTGCAACATAGGCCTCCCAACCAGGAACCTGTGTCTCATCTCCACTACCCCATCAAGCCTATCCGGCCCTGTGACATAGGCCTCCCAACCAGGAACCTGTGCCTCACCTTCATCATCCCACATCCAAAGACCCAACCTACAAAAGGACAACTGCCCACCCAGGTAAGAGCCCTCCATTTTCTTTTAATTTTAATCATCATAATGTACAGATCTTCTCCTGTGGTTTCTGCATGCAGGAGCGGGGCTCAATATGGCTCCCTTCCTTCCATACACTCACACACACATACACTTGCACCCATACACACTCACACATCCACACCCAACATCACACCACAACCACTCATGTCATTAAAGTTACAAAACCCCACATATGGTTATACAACTAGGCCTCCACAACACCCTACAATTGCTCCAGCACTCACCCACCACCCGATCCAGAAACTAGAGAAATCAGTAAAATATATTTCAAACTCATCCAAGCGGTCCACCATAAACGCATAATAGAAAATGCACAAAACACAGGCACACCTCCATTAGGTCTCCTCCGACAAATCACTCACTTTACAGACTTCATCAAGCCAGCCTCACCTTCAACATACACACGCAATAGAATAGAGGACACCACTCATCAATGGATGCTTAACATCCTAGCCATCCTACAGGAACATTACTCTACTATCATTGACACAACAGATACATCCCCCTTCAACCACTTAGCCCTGCACATAGCCACTGGCTGGGCCAGAAAACGCTACAAGACCAGACTCACAGCAGAAACTTTACAGGAAGTACAACAACTTTTCCAGACCCCTCCGACTACTCCATCAACCTCACTGTCAGAAGAAGATACTCTATCGAACGACAAAACCACACCTCGATGGATTTCAACAGAGACTCAAACCCACCAACACACACTGAGGTTAAGGTAATATCCACCCCCACTCCACTCCCTTCATTCCTCCCTACTCACAAACCCACAGATAACCTCATCAACCCCTCCAAGACTACAACAATCCGAAGAGGACCCATTAAACCTCCACCTACCAACACTTGGACTGTTCACCACCCCGGAAAGATCTACAACCCAACCCGGACAAGATCTCACCAACCCGACCACTTTCACCCAGAAAACAATAACACTCTCCTCTCTCCCCTACACAGATGCAGTTGTGACCCGAAGGAGACAGGCCGGACAGCCTCTGCCAACTGAAGGTCAATCAACCCTACCTGCCAGAACCATGGCAAAAATGATGAAAGGGTTGAACAAGGTTAACCATAACCATGATATAACCCATTCTGAGCCCTCTTCTATAACACCAGAAGAAGGTAAGCTGTCCGGCCTCCTCTCCTCGGACAACCACAACATCCCTTCCTCTCCCTCTACCCTTTCCTCTACATACACAAGCGCACACACACTGGACAATGCCCTACTTGGCACCCCTACTTCTCCATCTCCCTCACCTGTATCCGTCTCAACTTCTTTTCCTCCCCCCCTCCCCTCCTTCCACCCTCCACGACCACTCCATCATCCTTTTCCCCGCCTCAGATAATTTTTCCATTTTTTTCTTTTCTTCTTTCTTCTTTTTCATTTTAATTTCTTATAACCTCCTCCCTTCCCCTCCCCTAAGCCTAACCTTCCCCCTTCCCCCTCTCATCTGACCCTAGACCCAACCCTCCCTAACCTTAACCCCCCCCTTCCTATTAATTTATTTTCTATTATTTTTTTCACTCCCAATCCCACTCCTTGCCCTAACCTTAACCCTCACCTCCCCAAGCCTAATCCCAACCCCCACCCTTCCCTCTGACCCCTGAACTTAACCCCCCCCCCCCCCCCCCCCCCCCCCCCTAACCTTAAAACCCACCCCACCTTTCTTTTTGTTTTACCCCCCTACCTCACCTTTTTCCTAATCCTAACCCTACCCACCCTCCATTATCCCCCAACCTGATCCCCTCCCCTTACCTTAACCCTCATCCCCCCAATTATTAATATCATTAATTTTTTTATTTATTATTTCTTTACTTTTATTTTTTTTTTTATTTTTTTTTACTCTTTTTTTCACCCTTCAGACTCATTTACAATAACTCACCTGTTTCTTTCCACAGAAGCCATAGCCGAATGGTTAACACCCCCGTCTGCCACCCAGCAGACCTGGGTTCGATCCCCGCTCCCTGCTCCACTTTTTTCTCTTTTTCAACCCTCTCACCTTCTTTCCACTTTTTTACCAAGCTCCATCCATCCCCCCTATAGCCTAACGGTTACTACCCTGGCCTGCCAACCCGCAGACCCAGTTTCGAATCCCCACCTCTGACCTTCTGATTTTTCTTTTCCTTTTTTTCTTTTTTCTTTTATTTTATTTTTTTCTTCTTTTCTATTATTCCCTTTATTCTATTTTGGTTTACATACTTACCATCATTCACTTTCACAAAAAATAACCACTGTTGAAATTTGGCTCCTCGGACTAGCAGGCCTGTGCAACTAAAATTCAAACGAATAACCTATAACCCCAACCCGAACCCAACCCTAACCCAGCCCGTGCCGCTGCCTCGTAGCCACTTTCTCAACAGCTCAACTCACCTGAACCACTTTCCTGAAGACCACAGTCAACCCTACAGCTGGACCATTTTCCTCACCACCCCACACCGAGAACCACCGGAACCTGCATCCACCCAGCCACGGATAAGTTTCTGGCCCAGCCAAGTGAGCTTCCTTTCTTACACACACACACACACACACCTTTATTTTTCACATAAACACCCACTCATACACATTGCAAAACCCTCAGTTACCAATACAAAAATGTGCCCCTCCTGGGATTTGATCCCGCTCCTGCCTGTTGTCACTGTTTTGTGCTCCCAGCTAAACTACTGAGCTAAACAGTTTGACATCACCCCCTGCCTTCAACCTGACCAGGTCCCACCCAACCCCATTCACCAACCAATCAGTACCACCACCCATCTTCCCTCCAAAACTTCACATCACCTGACTCTCCCTATCCAATCAGACCCTCTCACCCCCTTTTCCCTCCAAAACCTGCATCAGCTGACTCTCTACAACCAACCACTACACGACACCTCACATTCACTCTTGGGGGAGGGACCCACCTCCCTTCCCCAATAGTGTATTTATACAGACCTCAGAGCCATGTTGAGTCATCCCCTGAAGAAGCAACATCCAGTTGCGAAACGTCGGGACTCCGCTTCTGTATGTATGTTTCCACTGGAACTTTTACACCTCCCTTTGGAGAATGTTTTTCAATTGACTTGCTCTTAAAAAATTTTATTCTAAATGATTCTTAAATTTAAAATTAAATAAAGTATCTTTTTAAACCATTTGTGGAGGGCTCTACCAGCTAACGTTGGCAGAAAAGACTCTGTTCCCGTGCCTTTTTCTCCCTGTTAACTCTGCTTGTACTAAGCTCTACCTACAAGCAACTGGAACTAAAACTTCATCAAGATCCACTGACACCGCCACCACCAACCCTCAAGCCTATTCAGGCCTGCAACATAGGCCTCCCAACCAGGAACCTGTGTCTCATCTCCACTACCCCATCAAGCCTATCCGGCCCTGTGACATAGGCCTCCCAACCAGGAACCTGTGCCTCACCTTCATCATCCCACATCCAAAGACCCAACCTACAAAAGGACAACTGCCCACCCCAGGTAAGAGCCCTCCATTTTTCTTTTAATTTTAATCATCATAATGTACAGATCTTCTCCTGTGGTTTCTGCATGCAGGAGCGGGGCTCAATATGGCTCCCTTCCTTCCATACACTCACACACACATACACTTGCACCCATACACACTCACACATCCACACCCAACATCACACCACAACCACTCATGTCATTAAAGTTACAAACCCCCACATATGGTTATACAACTAGGCCTCCACAACACCCTACAATTGCTCCAGCACTCACCCACCCACCCGATCCAGAAACTAGAGAAATCAGTAAAATATATTTCAAACTCATCCAAGCGGTCCACCATAAACGCATAATAGAAAATGCACAAAACACAGGCACACCTCCATTAGGTCTCCTCCGACAAATCACTCACTTTACAGACTTCATCAAGCCAGCCTCACCTTCAACATACACACGCAATAGAATAGAGGACACCACTCATCAATGGATGCTTAACATCCTAGCCATCCTACAGGAACATTACTCTACTATCATTGACACAACAGATACATCCCCCTTCAACCACTTAGCCCTGCACATAGCCACTGGCTGGGCCAGAAAACGCTACAAGACCAGACTCACAGCAGAAACTTTACAGGAAGTACAACAACTTTTCCAGACCCTCCGACTACTCCATCAACCTCACTGTCAGAAGACTACTCTATCGAACGACAAACCACACCTCGATGGATTTCAACAGAGACTCAAACCACACACACACACTGAGGTTAAGGTAATATCCACCCCCACTCCACTCCCTTCATTCCTCCCTACTCACAAACCCACAGATAACCTCATCAACCCCTCCAAGACTACAACAATCCGAAGAGGACCCATAAACCTCCACCTACCAACACTTGGACTGTTCCACCACCCGGAAAGATCTACAACCCAACCCGGACAAGATCTCACCAACCCCGACCACTTCACCCAGAAAACAATAACACTCTCTCTCTCCTCCCCCTACACAGATGCAGTTGTGACCCGAAGGAGACAGGCCGGACAGCCTCTGCCAACTGAAGGTCAATCAACCCTACCTGCCAGAACCATGGCAAAAATGATGAAAGGTTGAACAAGGTTAACCATAACCATGATATAACCCATTCTGAGCCCTCTTCTATAACACCAGAAGAAGGTAAGCTGTCCGGCCTCCTCTCCTCGGACAACCACAACATCCCTCCTCTCCCTCTACCCTTTCCTCTACATACACAAGCGCACACACACTGGACAATGCCCTACTTGGCACCCCTACTTCTCCATCTCCCTCACCTGTATCCGTCTCAACTTCTTTCCTCCCCCCCCCCCTCCTTCCACCCTCCACGACCACTCCATCATCCCTTTCCCCGCCTCAGATAATTTTTCCATTTTTTTCTTTTCTTCTTTCTTCTTTTTTTCATTTTAATTTCTTTATAACCTCCTCCCTTCCCCCCCCTAAGCCTAACCTTCCCCCTTCCCCCTCTCATCTGACCCTAGACCCAACCCTCCCTAACCTTAACCCCTCCCCTTCCTATTAATTTATTTTCTATTATTTTTTTCACTCCCAATCCCACTCCTTGCCCTAACCTTAACCCTCACCTCCCCAAGCCTAATCCCAACCCCCACCCTTCCCTCTGACCCCTGAACTTTAACCCCCCCCCCCCCCCCCCCCTAACCTTAAACCCCCACCCCCCACCTTTCTTTTTGTTTACCCCCCCTACCTCACCTTTTTCCTAATCCTAACCCTACCCACCCTCCATTATCCCCCAACCTGATCCCTCCCTTACCTTAACCCTCATCCCCCCCAATTATTAATATCATTAATTTTTTATTTATTATTTCTTTACTTTTATTTTTTTATTTTTATTTTTTTTACTCTTTTTTTCACCCTTCAGACTCATTTACAATAACTCACCTGTTTCTTTCCACAGAAGCCATAGCCGAATGGTTAACACCCCCGTCTGCCACCCAGCAGACCTGGGTTCGATCCCCGCTCCCTGCTCCACTTTTTTCTCTTTTTCAACCCTCTCACCTTCTTTCCACTTTTTACCAAGCTCCATCCATCCCCCCTATAGCCTAACGGTTACTACCCTGGCCTGCCAACCCGCAGACCCAGTTTCGAATCCCACCTCTGACCTTCTGATTTTTTCTTTCTTTTTTTTCTTTTTTTCTTTTATTTTATTTTTTTTCTTCTTTCTATTATTCCCTTTATTCTATTTTGGTTTACATACTTACCATCATTCACTTTCACAAAAAAATAACCACTGTTGAAATTTGGCTCCTCGGACTAGCAGGCCTGTGCAACTAAAATTCAAACGAATAACCTATAACCCCAACCCGAACCCCAACCCTAACCCAGCCCGTGCCGCTGCTCGTAGCCACTTTCTCAACAGCTCAACTCACCTGAACCACTTTCCTGAAGACCACAGTCAACCCTACAGCTGGACCATTTTCCTCACCACCCACACCGAGAACCACCGGAACCTGCATCCACCCAGCCACGGATAAGTTTCTGGCCCAGCCAAGTGAGCTTCCTTTCTTACACACACACACACACACACCCTTTATTTTTCACATAAACACCCACTCATACACATTGCAAAACCCTCAGTTACCAATACAAAAATGTGCCCCTCCTGGGATTTGATCCCGCTCCTGCCTGTTGTCACTGTTTTTGTGCTCCCAGCTAAACTACTGAGCTAAACAGTTTGACATCACCCCCTGCCTTCAACCTGACCAGGTCCACCCAACCCCATTCACCAACCAATCAGTACCACCACCCATCTTCCCTCCAAAACTTCACATCACCTGACTCTCCCTATCCAATCAGACCCTCTCACCCCCTTTTCCCTCCAAAACCTGCATCAGCTGACTCTCTACAACCAACCACTACACGACACCTCACATTCACTCTTGGGGAGGGACCCACCTCCCTTCCCCAATAGTGTATTTATACAGACCTCAGAGCCATGTTGAGTCATCCCCTGAAGAAGCAACATCCAGTTGCGAAACGTCGGGACTCCGCTTCTGTATGTATGTTTCCACTGGAACTTTTACACTCCCTTTGGAGAATGTTTTTCAATGATGACTTGCTCTTAAAAAATTTATTCTAAATGATCTTAAATTTTAAATTAAATAAAGTATCTTTTTAAACCATTTGTGGAGGGCTCTACCAGCTAACGTTGGCAGAAAAGACTCTGTTCCCGTGCCTTTTTCTCCCTGTTAACTCTGCTTGTACTAAGCTCTACCCTACAAGCAACTGGAACTAAAACTTCATCAAGATCCACTGACACCGCCACCACCAACCCTCAAGCCTATTCAGGCCTGCAACATAGGCCTCCCAACCAGGAACCTGTGTCTCATCTCCACTACCCCATCAAGCCTATCCGGCCCTGTGACATAGGCCTCCCAACCAGGAACCTGTGCCTCACCTTCATCATCCCACATCCAAAGACCCAACCTACAAAAGGACAACTGCCCACCCCAGGTAAGAGCCCTCCATTTTCTTTTAATTTTAATCATCATAATGTACAGATCTTCTCCTGTGGTTTCTGCATGCAGGAGCGGGGCTCAATATGGCTCCCTTCCTTCCATACACTCACACACACATACACTTGCACCCATACACACTCACACATCCACACCCAACATCACACCACAACCACTCATGTCATTAAAGTTACAAACCCCCACATATGGTTATACAACTAGGCCTCCACAACACCCTACAATTGCTCCAGCACTCACCCACCCACCCGATCCAGAAACTAGAGAAATCAGTAAAATATATTTCAAACTCATCCAAGCGGTCCACCATAAACGCATAATAGAAAATGCACAAAACACAGGCACACCTCCATTAGGTCTCCTCCGACAAATCACTCACTTTACAGACTTCATCAAGCCAGCCTCACCTTCAACATACACACGCAATAGAATAGAGGACACCACTCATCAATGGATGCTTAACATCCTAGCCATCCTACAGGAACATTACTCTACTATCATTGACACAACAGATACATCCCCCTTCAACCACTTAGCCCTGCACATAGCCACTGGCTGGGCCAGAAAACGCTACAAGACCAGACTCACAGCAGAAACTTTACAGGAAGTACAACAACTTTTCCAGACCCCTCCGACTACTCCATCAACCTCACTGTCAGAAGACTACTCTATCGAACGACAAAACCACACCTCGATGGATTTCAACAGAGACTCAAACCACACCAACACACACTGAGGTTAAGGTAATATCCACCCCCACTCCACTCCCTTCATTCCTCCCTACTCACAAACCCACAGATAACCTCATCAAACCCTCCAAGACTACAACAATCCGAAGAGGACCCATTAAACCTCCACCTACCAACACTTGGACTGTTCCACCACCCGGAAAGATCTACAACCCAACCCGGACAAGATCTCACCAACCCCGACCACTTTCACCCAGAAAACAATAACACTCTCTCTCTCTCCCCCTACACAGATGCAGTTGTGACCCGAAGGAGACAGGCCGGACAGCCTCTGCCAACTGAAGGTCAATCAACCCTACCTGCCAGAACCATGGCAAAAATGATGAAAGGGTTGAACAAGGTTAACCATAACCATGATATAACCCATTCTGAGCCCTCTTCTATAACACCAGAAGAAGGTAAGCTGTCCGGCCTCCTCTCCTCGGACAACCACAACATCCCTTCCTCTCCCTCTACCCTTTCCTCTACATACACAAGCGCACACACACTGGACAATGCCCTACTTGGCACCCCTACTTCTCCATCTCCCTCACCTGTATCCGTCTCAACTTCTTTTCCTCCCCCCCTCCCCTCCTTCCACCCTCCACGACCACTCCATCATCCTTTTCCCCGCCTCAGATAATTTTTCCATTTTTTTCTTCTCTTCTTCTTTTTTTCATTTTAATTTCTTTATAACCTCCTCCCTTCCCCTCCCCTAAGCCTAACCTTCCCCTTCCCCCTCTCATCTGACCCTAGACCCAACCCTCCCTACCTTAACCCCTCCCCTTCCTATTAATTTATTTTCTATTATTTTTTCACTCCCATCCCACTCCTTGCCCTAACCTTAACCCTCACCTCCCCAAGCCTATCCCAACCCCCACCTTCCCTCTGACCCTGAACTTTAACCCCCCCCCCACCCCCCCCCCCCCCCCCCCCCCCCACCCCCCCCCCCCCCCCCCTAACCTTAAACCACCCACCACCTTCTTTTTGTTTACCCCCCCTACCTCACCTTTTTCCTAATCCTAACCCTACCCACCCTCCATTATCCCCCAACCTGATCCCCTCCCCTTACCTTAACCCTCATCCCCCCCAATTATTAATATCATTAATTTTTTTATTTATTATTCTTTACTTTATTTTTTATTTTTATTTTTTTTACTCTTTTTTTCACCCTTCAGACTCATTTACAATAACTCACCTGTTTCTTTCCACAGAAGCCATAGCCGAATGGTTAAACACCCCGTCTGCCACCCAGCAGACCTGGGTTCGATCCCCGCTCCCTGCTCCACTTTTTTTCTCTTTTTCAACCCTCTCACCTTCTTTCCACTTTTTTACCAAGCTCCATCCATCCCCCCTATAGCCTAACGGTTACTACCCTGGCCTGCCAACCCGCAGACCCAGTTTCGAATCCCACCTCTGACCTTCTGATTTCTTTTCCTTTTTTTCTTTTTTCTTTTATTTTATTTTTTTCTTCTTTTCTATTATTCCCTTTATTCTATTTTGGTTACATACTTACCATCATTCACTTTCACAAAAATAACCACTGTTGAAATTTGGCTCCTCGGACTAGCAGGCCTGTGCAACTAAAATTCAAACGAATAACCTATAACCCCAACCCGAACCCCAACCCTAACCCAGCCCGTGCCGCTGCCTCGTAGCCACTTTCTCAACAGCTCAACTCACCTGAACCACTTTCCTGAAGACCACAGTCAACCCTACAGCTGGACCATTTTCCTCACCACCCCACACCGAGAACCACCGGAACCTGCATCCACCCAGCCACGGATAAGTTTCTGGCCCAGCCAAGTGAGCTTCCTTTCTTACACACACACACACACACACCCTTTATTTTTCACATAAACACCCACTCATACACATTGCAAAACCCTCAGTTACCAATACAAAAATGTGCCCCTCCTGGGATTTGATCCCGCTCCTGCCTGTTGTCACTGTTTTTGTGCTCCCAGCTAAACTACTGAGCTAAACAGTTTGACATCACCCCCTGCTTCAACCTGACCAGGTCCCACCCAACCCCATTCACCAACCAATCAGTACCACACCCATCTTCCCTCCAAAACTTCACATCACCTGACTCTCCCTATCCAATCAGACCCTCTCACCCCCTTTTCCCTCCAAAACCTGCATCAGCTGACTCTCTACAACCAACCACTACACGACACCTCACATTCACTCTTGGGGGAGGGACCCCCACCTCCCTCCCAATAGTGTATTTATACAGACCTCAGAGCCATGTTGAGTCATCCCCTGAAGAAGCAACATCCAGTTGCGAAACGTCGGGACTCCGCTTCTGTATGTATGTTTCCACTGGAACTTTTACACCTCCCTTTGGAGAATGTTTTTCAATTGACTTGCTCTTAAAAAATTTTATTCTAAATGATTCTTTAATTTTTAAAATTAAATAAAGTATCTTTTTAAACCATTTGTGGAGGGCTCTACCAGCTAACGTTGGCAGAAAAGACTCTGTTCCCGTGCCTTTTTCTCCTGTTAACTCTGCTTGTACTAAGCTCTACCCTACAAGCAACTGGAACTAAAACTTCATCAAGATCCACTGACACCGCCACCACAACCCTCAAGCCTATTCAGGCCTGCAACATAGGCCTCCCAACCAGGAACCTGTGTCTCATCTCCACTACCCCATCAAGCCTATCCGGCCCTGTGACATAGGCCTCCCAACCAGGAACCTGTGCCTCACCTTCATCATCCCACATCCAAAGACCCAACCTACAAAAGGACAACTGCCCACCCCAGGTAAGAGCCCTCCATTTTTCTTTTAATTTTAATCATCATAATGTACAGATCTTCTCCTGTGGTTTCTGCATGCAGGAGCGGGGCTCAATATGGCTCCCTTCCTTCCCACACTCACACACACATACACTTGCACCCATACACACTCACACATCCACACCCAACATCACACCACAACCACTCATGTCATTAAAGTTACAAACCCCACATATGGTTATACAACTAGGCCTCCACAACACCCTACAATTGCTCCAGCACTCACCCACCCCCGATCCAGAAACTAGAGAAATCAGTAAAATATATTTCAAACTCATCCAAGCGGTCCACCATAAACGCATAATAGAAAATGCACAAAACACAGGCACACCTCCATTAGGTCTCCTCCGACAAATCACTCACTTTACAGACTTCATCAAGCCAGCCTCACCTTCAACATACACACGCAATAGAATAGAGGACACCACTCATCAATGGATGCTTAACATCCTAGCCATCCTACAGGAACATTACTCTACTATCATTGACACAACAGATACATCCCCCTTCAACCACTTAGCCCTGCACATAGCCACTGGCTGGGCCAGAAAACGCTACAAGACCAGACTCACAGCAGAAAACTTTACAGGAAGTACAACAACTTTTCCAGACCCCTCCGACTACTCCATCAACCTCACTGTCAGAAGACTACTCTATCGAACGACAAACCACACCTCGATGGATTTCAACAGAGACTCAAAACCACCAACACACACTGAGGTTAAGGTAATATCCACCACTCCACTCCCTTCATTCCTCCCTACTCACAAACCCACAGATAACCTCATCAACCCCTCCAAGACTACAACAATCCGAAGAGGACCCATTAAACCTCCACCTACCAACACTTGGACTGTTCCACCACCCGGAAAGATCTACAACCCAACCCGGACAAGATCTCACCAACCCCGACCACTTTCACCCAGAAAACAATAACACTCTCTCTCTCCTCCCCCTACACAGATGCAGTTGTGACCCGAAGGAGACAGGCCGGACAGCCTCTGCCAACTGAAGGTCAATCAACCCTACCTGCCAGAACCATGGCAAAAATGATGAAAGGGTTGAACAAGGTTAACCATAACCATGATATAACCCATTCTGAGCCCTCTTCTATAACACCAGAAGAAGGTAAGCTGTCCGGCCTCCTCTCCTCGGACACCACAACATCCCTTCCTCTCCCTCTACCCTTTCCTCTACATACACAAGCGCACACACACTGGACAATGCCCTACTTGGCACCCCTACTTCTCCATCTCCCTCACCTGTATCCGTCTCAACTTCTTTTCCTCCCCCCCTCCCCTCCTTCCACCCTCCACGACCACTCCATCATCCTTTTCCCCGCCTCAGATAATTTTTCCATTTTTTTCTTTTCTTCTTTCTTCTTTTTTTCATTTTAATTTCTTTATAACCTCCTCCCTTCCCCTCCCCTAAGCCTAACCTTCCCCCTTCCCCCTCTCATCTGACCCTAGACCCAACCCTCCCTAACCTTAACCCCTCCCTTCCTATTAATTTATTTTCTATTATTTTTTTCACTCCCAATCCCACTCCTTGCCCTAACCTTAACCCTCACCTCCCCAAGCCTAATCCCAACCCCCACCCTTCCCTCTGACCCCTGAACTTTAACCCCCCCCCCCCCCCCCCCCCTAACCTTAAACCCACCCCCCACCTTTCTTTTTGTTACCCCCCCTACCTCACCTTTTTCCTAATCCTAACCCTACCCACCCTCCATTATCCCCAACCTGATCCCCTCCCCTTACCTTAACCCTCATCCCCCCCAATTATTAATATCATTAATTTTTTTATTTTTTATTTCTTTACTTTTATTTTTTATTTTTATTTTTTTTACTCTTTTTTTCACCCTTCAGACTCATTTACAATAACTCACCTGTTTTCTTTCCACAGAAGCCATAGCCGAATGGTTAACACCCCCGTCTGCCACCCAGCAGACCTGGGTTCGATCCCCGCTCCCTGCTCCACTTTTTTTCTCTTTTTCAACCCTCTCACCTTCTTTCCACTTTTTTACCAAGCTCCATCCATCCCCCCTATAGCCTAACGGTTACTACCCTGGCCTGCCAACCCGCAGACCCAGTTTCGAATCCCACCTCTGACCTTCTGATTTTTCTTTTCCTTTTTTTCTTTTTTTCTTTTATTTTATTTTTTTCTTCTTTTCTATTATTCCCTTTATTCTATTTGGTTTACATACTTACCATCATTCACTTTCACAAAAAATAACCACTGTTGAAATTTGGCTCCTCGGACTAGCAGGCCTGTGCAACTAAAATCAAACGAATACCTATAACCCCAACCCGAAACCCAACCCTAACCCTAACCCTAACCCCTAACCCTAACCCTAACCTAACCCAGGAAAAGGCAAGCTAGAAAAGCAAAGTAAACAAGGGAACATAGAGGAAGGAAAGGGAAGTGAAGAAAGGAACAGTGCCACATGGCCTAACGAGGCTAAGGAGAAGGAGAGGAAAAGGAAAACCAAAGAGGAGGAGAGGAGAAGTTGGAGAAAGGGAAAGAATAGAACCAGGAGATGAAGGAAAGTGAAGAGAGGAGGTGAAGAAAGAGAGGGTGAGGCTTAGAAAGGACATCCACAAAGAACAGACAGACAGGGGACAACAACACAGGACACAAAGGACAAAGGACAACAACATAAAACACAAAAGGACAAAGGACACACAGGACAGACATTGGACAACAACACCTCAAAGTCAAATTGGACGACATATAACACAAACACCAATGGGACAAGACAACATGGATCAGACAACATGGGACAACACAGAAGAGACTGACACAAGGACAGACATGGAACAACAACACAAAACAAAGTCAAACCGGACTACACAGAAACACAAACAACAATTGGACAAAACATAAAAACACAAACAACATTTGGACAAGACAAGAGGATTTGGACGACACAAACAACACATGGGGACGGACAGGACAAACAACAGGACAAATACTAACGGGACAACAAAAAGGAAACATGGAACAGGCAATAAAAACAACACACGTGGACCAGGTTTAGTAACAAAAACAACTTTATTTGCAATAAATTAAAACACAGCTTATACCACAGTAATACACACATAAACAACAATAAGGAATCAGAACACCAAAGATAGAAATAGGGACAGAGGTAGGGAAGGAGAAAAAGGGAAAGAGGAAGGAGTTAAAAGGGAAGCACAACTAAGAAGATCAGCACGCCTGATGAAGGCCCATTTTGGCCGAAACGTTGCGCAACGCTGATCACATTCCAAGACCTTCGGTCTAATTTTTTGAAAAACCCACCACCTTATACGGTGGTGGAAAATTTAAACTAACTATGGTTAAAATTAAAAACTAATTTTTGTATGAAGGCCATAGGTCTAATGTTTAAAAATCCACCACCTTTTATGGTGGTGGAAAATTAAAACTTAACTACAAGTTAAATAAAACTAAATTACAGTAAACTAAAACTAACTCTAAACTAAATTTGAGTTAAATTAAAACTAAATGAATCCTAAGTTAAACTAATTTTGAGTTAACCTAAATCTAATTTAAATTAAATTGAAACTAATTACAGTCAAACTAAAACTAATATAAGTTAAACTAAAACTAACTAAAGTTTAATTAAAACTAATTTGAGAGCTGGGGGAGCTCTGGTCTTAACCCCTTTGGTGGACCGCGCACTACCTCCCCCTGGGCCTAGCCCAGAGGGGACGGATCTTCCCTAACTCCTAACCAGCCAGTGCCCCGAGGGGAGCGGGTTGGAGTTCTCCTGGCTCTATTTATTTATGTATGGTTTTTGTGTAAGCCCTTTTGGCTATAACCCCCCACCCATCCTATGCCCTAACCTATGTTCCTAAATTTGGTTTTAATCTAAATTTTGATTGCCTAATTGAGTCTAATTTACCCCTAACCTAAATTTTGGTGACCATTTTAACCCCAATCTAAATTTCATACTAAACCTAACCCACCTAATTAATGCCTAAACCTAAAATTAAGCCCCAGCTAGTCTAATTTTTGCCTAAACCTAAGTCCAAATTTGTCCCTGTTGGTATTTTGACCCTAATTTAATTTCCTAAACCTAAAATTTGGATAACTAATCTAGCCCTAAACATATTTTTATACTAAACCTAACCCTTCAAAACTATGCCTAAACCTAATTCATGTTTAAATCTAAATCTTGATGAATAATCTAACCCCAACCTAACTTTTATACTAAACATAACCCCTTAATTAATGCCTAAAACCTAAATTTGAACCTAAATCTAAGCCCCACTTACCTGATTCCCACCCATCTAAACCCAAATTTAGCCCTGGTAATGTTTTAACCCCAATCCAACTATCTAACCCAAATTTAAAGCCCACTAATCCAAACCTGATCTCGTGCCCGCTGGAACCTACCTAACCTAAACTAACCCGACTCTAATTAAAAAGTAGCCCAAACATACAGCCAGGAAAAGGCAAGCTAGAAAAGCAAAGTAAACAAGGGAACATAGAGGAAGGAAAGGGAAGTGAAGGAAAGGAACAGTGCCACATGGCCTAACGAGGCTAAGGAGAAGGAGAGGAAAAGGAAAGCCAAAGAGGAGGAGAGGAGAAGTTGGAGAAAGGGAAAGAATAGAACCAGGAGATGAAGGAAAGTGAAGAGAGGAGGTGAAGAAAGAGAGGGTGAGGCTTAGAAAGGACATCCACAAAGAACAGACAGACAGGGGACAACAACACAGGACACAAAGGACAAAGGACAACAACATAAAACACAAAAGGACAAAGGACACACAGGACAGACATTGGACAACAACACCTCAAAGTCAAATTGGACGACATATAACACAAACACCAATGGGACAAGACAACATGGATCAGACAACATGGGACAACACAGAAGAGACTGACACAAGGACAGACATGGAACAACAACACAAAACAAAGTCAAACCGGACTACACAGAAACACAAACAACAATTGGACAAAACATAAAAACACAAACAACATTTGGACAAGACAAGAGGATTTGGACGACACAAACAACACATGGGGACGGACAGGACAAACAACAGGACAAATACTAACGGGACAACAAAAAGGAAACATGGAACAGGCAATAAAAACAACACACGTGGACCAGGTTTAGTAACAAAAACAACTTTATTTGCAATAAATTAAAACACAGCTTATACCACAGTAATACACACATAAACAACAATAAGGAATCAGAACACCAAAGATAGAAATAGGGACAGAGGTAGGGAAGGAGAAAAAGGGAAAGAGGAAGGAGTTAAAAGGGGAAGCACAACTAAGAAGATCAGCACGCCTGATGAAGGCCCATTTTGGCCGAAACGTTGCGCAACGCTGATCACATTCCAAGACCTTCGGTCTAATTTTTTGAAAAACCCACCACCTTATACGGTGGTGGAAAATTTAAACTAACTATGGTTAAAATTAAAAACTAATTTTTGTATGAAGGCCATAGGTCTAATGTTTAAAAATCCACCACCTTTTATGGTGGTGGAAAATTAAAACTTAACTACAAGTTAAATAAAACTAAATTACAGTAAACTAAAACTAACTCTAAACTAAATTTGAGTTAAATTAAAACTAAATGAATCCTAAGTTAAACTAATTTTGAGTTAACCTAAATCTAATTTAAATTAAATTGAAACTAATTACAGTCAAACTAAAACTAATATAAGTTAAACTAAAACTAACTAAAGTTTAATTAAAACTAATTTGAGAGCTGGGGGAGCTCTGGTCTTAACCCCTTTGGTGGACCGCGCACTACCTCCCCCTGGGCCTAGCCCAGAGGGGACGGATCTTCCCTAACTCCTAACCAGCCAGTGCCCCGAGGGGAGCGGGTTGGAGTTCTCCTGGCTCTATTTATTTATGTATGGTTTTTGTGTAAGCCCTTTTGGCTATAACCCCCACCCATCCTATGCCCTAACCTATGTTCCTAAATTTGGTTTTAATCTAAATTTTGATTGCCTAATTGAGTCTAATTTACCCCTAACCTAAATTTTGGTGACCATTTTAACCCCAATCTAAATTTCATACTAAACCTAACCCACCTAATTAATGCCTAAACCTAAAATTAAGCCCCAGCTAGTCTAATTTTTGCCTAAACCTAAGTCCAAATTTGTCCCTGTTGGTATTTTGACCCTAATTTAATTTCCTAAACCTAAAATTTGGATAACTAATCTAGCCCTAAACATATTTTTATACTAAACCTAACCCTTCAAAACTATGCCTAAACCTAATTCATGTTTAAATCTAAATCTTGATGAATAATCTAACCCCAACCTAACTTTTATACTAAACATAACCCCTTAATTAATGCCTAAAACCTAAATTTGAACCTAAATCTAAGCCCCACTTACCTGATTCCCACCCATCTAAACCCAAATTTAGCCCTGGTAATGTTTTAACCCCAATCCAACTATCTAACCCAAATTTAAAGCCCACTAATCCAAACCTGATCTCGTGCCCGCTGGAACCTACCTAACCTAAACTAACCCGACTCTAATTAAAAAGTAGCCCAAACATACAGCCAGGAAAAGGCAAGCTAGAAAAGCAAAGTAAACAAGGGAACATAGAGGAAGGAAAGGGAAGTGAAGGAAAGGAACAGTGCCACATGGCCTAACGAGGCTAAGGAGAAGGAGAGGAAAAGGAAAGCCAAAGAGGAGGAGAGGAGAAGTTGGAGAAAGGGAAAGAATAGAACCAGGAGATGAAGGAAAGTGAAGAGAGGAGGTGAAGAAAGAGAGGGTGAGGCTTAGAAAGGACATCCACAAAGAACAGACAGACAGGGGACAACAACACAGGACACAAAGGACAAAGGACAACAACATAAAACACAAAAGGACAAAGGACACACAGGACAGACATTGGACAACAACACCTCAAAGTCAAATTGGACGACATATAACACAAACACCAATGGGACAAGACAACATGGATCAGACAACATGGGACAACACAGAAGAGACTGACACAAGGACAGACATGGAACAACAACACAAAACAAAGTCAAACCGGACTACACAGAAACACAAACAACAATTGGACAAAACATAAAAACACAAACAACATTTGGACAAGACAAGAGGATTTGGACGACACAAACAACACATGGGGACGGACAGGACAAACAACAGGACAAATACTAACGGGACAACAAAAAGGAAACATGGAACAGGCAATAAAAACAACACACGTGGACCAGGTTTAGTAACAAAAACAACTTTATTTGCAATAAATTAAAACACAGCTTATACCACAGTAATACACACATAAACAACAATAAGGAATCAGAACACCAAAGATAGAAATAGGGACAGAGGTAGGGAAGGAGAAAAAAGGAAAGAGGAAGGAGTTAAAAGGGGAAGCACAACTAAGAAGATCAGCACGCCTGATGAAGGCCCATTTTGGCCGAAACGTTGCGCAACGCTGATCACATTCCAAGACCTTCGGTCTAATTTTTTGAAAAACCCACCACCTTATACGGTGGTGGAAAATTTAAACTAACTATGGTTAAAATTAAAAACTAATTTTTGTATGAAGGCCATAGGTCTAATGTTTAAAAATCCACCACCTTTTATGGTGGTGGAAAATTAAAACTTAACTACAAGTTAAATAAAACTAAATTACAGTAAACTAAAACTAACTCTAAACTAAATTTGAGTTAAATTAAAACTAAATGAATCCTAAGTTAAACTAATTTTGAGTTAACCTAAATCTAATTTAAATTAAATTGAAACTAATTACAGTCAAACTAAAACTAATATAAGTTAAACTAAAACTAACTAAAGTTTAATTAAAACTAATTTGAGAGCTGGGGGAGCTCTGGTCTTAACCCCTTTGGTGGACCGCGCACTACCTCCCCCTGGGCCTAGCCCAGAGGGGACGGATCTTCCCTAACTCCTAACCAGCCAGTGCCCCGAGGGGAGCGGGTTGGAGTTCTCCTGGCTCTATTTATTTATGTATGGTTTTTGTGTAAGCCCTTTTGGCTATAACCCCCACCCATCCTATGCCCTAACCTATGTTCCTAAATTTGGTTTTAATCTAAATTTTGATTGCCTAATTGAGTCTAATTTACCCCTAACCTAAATTTTGGTGACCATTTTAACCCCAATCTAAATTTCATACTAAACCTAACCCACCTAATTAATGCCTAAACCTAAAATTAAGCCCCAGCTAGTCTAATTTTTGCCTAAACCTAAGTCCAAATTTGTCCCTGTTGGTATTTTGACCCTAATTTAATTTCCTAAACCTAAAATTTGGATAACTAATCTAGCCCTAAACATATTTTTATACTAAACCTAACCCTTCAAAACTATGCCTAAACCTAATTCATGTTTAAATCTAAATCTTGATGAATAATCTAACCCCAACCTAACTTTTATACTAAACATAACCCCTTAATTAATGCCTAAAACCTAAATTTGAACCTAAATCTAAGCCCCACTTACCTGATTCCCACCCATCTAAACCCAAATTTAGCCCTGGTAATGTTTTAACCCCAATCCAACTATCTAACCCAAATTTAAAGCCCACTAATCCAAACCTGATCTCGTGCCCGCTGGAACCTACCTAACCTAAACTAACCCGACTCTAATTAAAAAGTAGCCCAAACATACAGCCAGGAAAAGGCAAGCTAGAAAAGCAAAGTAAACAAGGGAACATAGAGGAAGGAAAGGGAAGTGAAGGAAAGGAACAGTGCCACATGGCCTAACGAGGCTAAGGAGAAGGAGAGGAAAAGGAAAGCCAAAGAGGAGGAGAGGAGAAGTTGGAGAAAGGGAAAGAATAGAACCAGGAGATGAAGGAAAGTGAAGAGAGGAGGTGAAGAAAGAGAGGGTGAGGCTTAGAAAGGACATCCACAAAGAACAGACAGACAGGGGACAACAACACAGGACACAAAGGACAAAGGACAACAACATAAAACACAAAAGGACAAAGGACACACAGGACAGACATTGGACAACAACACCTCAAAGTCAAATTGGACGACATATAACACAAACACCAATGGGACAAGACAACATGGATCAGACAACATGGGACAACACAGAAGAGACTGACACAAGGACAGACATGGAACAACAACACAAAACAAAGTCAAACCGGACTACACAGAAACACAAACAACAATTGGACAAAACATAAAAACACAAACAACATTTGGACAAGACAAGAGGATTTGGACGACACAAACAACACATGGGGACGGACAGGACAAACAACAGGACAAATACTAACGGGACAACAAAAAGGAAACATGGAACAGGCAATAAAAACAACACACGTGGACCAGGTTTAGTAACAAAAACAACTTTATTTGCAATAAATTAAAACACAGCTTATACCACAGTAATACACACATAAACAACAATAAGGAATCAGAACACCAAAGATAGAAATAGGGACAGAGGTAGGGAAGGAGAAAAAGGGAAAGAGGAAGGAGTTAAAAGGGGAAGCACAACTAAGAAGATCAGCACGCCTGATGAAGGCCCATTTTGGCCGAAACGTTGCGCAACGCTGATCACATTCCAAGACCTTCGGTCTAATTTTTTGAAAAACCCACCACCTTATACGGTGGTGGAAAATTTAAACTAACTATGGTTAAAATTAAAAACTAATTTTTGTATGAAGGCCATAGGTCTAATGTTTAAAAATCCACCACCTTTTATGGTGGTGGAAAATTAAAACTTAACTACAAGTTAAATAAAACTAAATTACAGTAAACTAAAACTAACTCTAAACTAAATTTGAGTTAAATTAAAACTAAATGAATCCTAAGTTAAACTAATTTTGAGTTAACCTAAATCTAATTTAAATTAAATTGAAACTAATTACAGTCAAACTAAAACTAATATAAGTTAAACTAAAACTAACTAAAGTTTAATTAAAACTAATTTGAGAGCTGGGGGAGCTCTGGTCTTAACCCCTTTGGTGGACCGCGCACTACCTCCCCCTGGGCCTAGCCCAGAGGGGACGGATCTTCCCTAACTCCTAACCAGCCAGTGCCCCGAGGGGAGCGGGTTGGAGTTCTCCTGGCTCTATTTATTTATGTATGGTTTTTGTGTAAGCCCTTTTGGCTATAACCCCCCACCCATCCTATGCCCTAACCTATGTTCCTAAATTTGGTTTTAATCTAAATTTTGATTGCCTAATTGAGTCTAATTTACCCCTAACCTAAATTTTGGTGACCATTTTAACCCCAATCTAAATTTCATACTAAACCTAACCCACCTAATTAATGCCTAAACCTAAAATTAAGCCCCAGCTAGTCTAATTTTTGCCTAAACCTAAGTCCAAATTTGTCCCTGTTGGTATTTTGACCCTAATTTAATTTCCTAAACCTAAAATTTGGATAACTAATCTAGCCCTAAACATATTTTTATACTAAACCTAACCCTTCAAAACTATGCCTAAACCTAATTCATGTTTAAATCTAAATCTTGATGAATAATCTAACCCCAACCTAACTTTTATACTAAACATAACCCCTTAATTAATGCCTAAAACCTAAATTTGAACCTAAATCTAAGCCCCACTTACCTGATTCCCACCCATCTAAACCCAAATTTAGCCCTGGTAATGTTTTAACCCCAATCCAACTATCTAACCCAAATTTAAAGCCCACTAATCCAAACCTGATCTCGTGCCCGCTGGAACCTACCTAACCTAAACTAACCCGACTCTAATTAAAAAGTAGCCCAAACATACAGCCAGGAAAAGGCAAGCTAGAAAAGCAAAGTAAACAAGGGAACATAGAGGAAGGAAAGGGAAGTGAAGGAAAGGAACAGTGCCACATGGCCTAACGAGGCTAAGGAGAAGGAGAGGAAAAGGAAAGCCAAAGAGGAGGAGAGGAGAAGTTGGAGAAAGGGAAAGAATAGAACCAGGAGATGAAGGAAAGTGAAGAGAGGAGGTGAAGAAAGAGAGGGTGAGGCTTAGAAAGGACATCCACAAAGAACAGACAGACAGGGGACAACAACACAGGACACAAAGGACAAAGGACAACAACATAAAACACAAAAGGACAAAGGACACACAGGACAGACATTGGACAACAACACCTCAAAGTCAAATTGGACGACATATAACACAAACACCAATGGGACAAGACAACATGGATCAGACAACATGGGACAACACAGAAGAGACTGACACAAGGACAGACATGGAACAACAACACAAAACAAAGTCAAACCGGACTACACAGAAACACAAACAACAATTGGACAAAACATAAAAACACAAACAACATTTGGACAAGACAAGAGGATTTGGACGACACAAACAACACATGGGGACGGACAGGACAAACAACAGGACAAATACTAACGGGACAACAAAAAGGAAACATGGAACAGGCAATAAAAACAACACACGTGGACCAGGTTTAGTAACAAAAACAACTTTATTTGCAATAAATTAAAACACAGCTTATACCACAGTAATACACACATAAACAACAATAAGGAATCAGAACACCAAAGATAGAAATAGGGACAGAGGTAGGGAAGGAGAAAAAGGGAAAGAGGAAGGAGTTAAAAGGGGAAGCACAACTAAGAAGATCAGCACGCCTGATGAAGGCCCATTTTGGCCGAAACGTTGCGCAACGCTGATCACATTCCAAGACCTTCGGTCTAATTTTTTGAAAAACCCACCACCTTATACGGTGGTGGAAAATTTAAACTAACTATGGTTAAAATTAAAAACTAATTTTTGTATGAAGGCCATAGGTCTAATGTTTAAAAATCCACCACCTTTTATGGTGGTGGAAAATTAAAACTTAACTACAAGTTAAATAAAACTAAATTACAGTAAACTAAAACTAACTCTAAACTAAATTTGAGTTAAATTAAAACTAAATGAATCCTAAGTTAAACTAATTTTGAGTTAACCTAAATCTAATTTAAATTAAATTGAAACTAATTACAGTCAAACTAAAACTAATATAAGTTAAACTAAAACTAACTAAAGTTTAATTAAAACTAATTTGAGAGCTGGGGGAGCTCTGGTCTTAACCCCTTTGGTGGACCGCGCACTACCTCCCCCTGGGCCTAGCCCAGAGGGGACGGATCTTCCCTAACTCCTAACCAGCCAGTGCCCCGAGGGGAGCGGGTTGGAGTTCTCCTGGCTCTATTTATTTATGTATGGTTTTTGTGTAAGCCCTTTTGGCTATAACCCCCCACCCATCCTATGCCCTAACCTATGTTCCTAAATTTGGTTTTAATCTAAATTTTGATTGCCTAATTGAGTCTAATTTACCCCTAACCTAAATTTTGGTGACCATTTTAACCCCAATCTAAATTTCATACTAAACCTAACCCACCTAATTAATGCCTAAACCTAAAATTAAGCCCCAGCTAGTCTAATTTTTGCCTAAACCTAAGTCCAAATTTGTCCCTGTTGGTATTTTGACCCTAATTTAATTTCCTAAACCTAAAATTTGGATAACTAATCTAGCCCTAAACATATTTTTATACTAAACCTAACCCTTCAAAACTATGCCTAAACCTAATTCATGTTTAAATCTAAATCTTGATGAATAATCTAACCCCAACCTAACTTTTATACTAAACATAACCCCTTAATTAATGCCTAAAACCTAAATTTGAACCTAAATCTAAGCCCCACTTACCTGATTCCCACCCATCTAAACCCAAATTTAGCCCTGGTAATGTTTTAACCCCAATCCAACTATCTAACCCAAATTTAAAGCCCACTAATCCAAACCTGATCTCGTGCCCGCTGGAACCTACCTAACCTAAACTAACCCGACTCTAATTAAAAAGTAGCCCAAACATACAGCCAGGAAAAGGCAAGCTAGAAAAGCAAAGTAAACAAGGGAACATAGAGGAAGGAAAGGGAAGTGAAGGAAAGGAACAGTGCCACATGGCCTAACGAGGCTAAGGAGAAGGAGAGGAAAAGGAAAGCCAAAGAGGAGGAGAGGAGAAGTTGGAGAAAGGGAAAGAATAGAACCAGGAGATGAAGGAAAGTGAAGAGAGGAGGTGAAGAAAGAGAGGGTGAGGCTTAGAAAGGACATCCACAAAGAACAGACAGACAGGGGACAACAACACAGGACACAAAGGACAAAGGACAACAACATAAAACACAAAAGGACAAAGGACACACAGGACAGACATTGGACAACAACACCTCAAAGTCAAATTGGACGACATATAACACAAACACCAATGGGACAAGACAACATGGATCAGACAACATGGGACAACACAGAAGAGACTGACACAAGGACAGACATGGAACAACAACACAAAACAAAGTCAAACCGGACTACACAGAAACACAAACAACAATTGGACAAAACATAAAAACACAAACAACATTTGGACAAGACAAGAGGATTTGGACGACACAAACAACACATGGGGACGGACAGGACAAACAACAGGACAAATACTAACGGGACAACAAAAAGGAAACATGGAACAGGCAATAAAAACAACACACGTGGACCAGGTTTAGTAACAAAAACAACTTTATTTGCAATAAATTAAAACACAGCTTATACCACAGTAATACACACATAAACAACAATAAGGAATCAGAACACCAAAGATAGAAATAGGGACAGAGGTAGGGAAGGAGAAAAAGGGAAAGAGGAAGGAGTTAAAAGGGGAAGCACAACTAAGAAGATCAGCACGCCTGATGAAGGCCCATTTTGGCCGAAACGTTGCGCAACGCTGATCACATTCCAAGACCTTCGGTCTAATTTTTTGAAAAACCCACCACCTTATACGGTGGTGGAAAATTTAAACTAACTATGGTTAAAATTAAAAACTAATTTTTGTATGAAGGCCATAGGTCTAATGTTTAAAAATCCACCACCTTTTATGGTGGTGGAAAATTAAAACTTAACTACAAGTTAAATAAAACTAAATTACAGTAAACTAAAACTAACTCTAAACTAAATTTGAGTTAAATTAAAACTAAATGAATCCTAAGTTAAACTAATTTTGAGTTAACCTAAATCTAATTTAAATTAAATTGAAACTAATTACAGTCAAACTAAAACTAATATAAGTTAAACTAAAACTAACTAAAGTTTAATTAAAACTAATTTGAGAGCTGGGGGAGCTCTGGTCTTAACCCCTTTGGTGGACCGCGCACTACCTCCCCCTGGGCCTAGCCCAGAGGGGACGGATCTTCCCTAACTCCTAACCAGCCAGTGCCCCGAGGGGAGCGGGTTGGAGTTCTCCTGGCTCTATTTATTTATGTATGGTTTTTGTGTAAGCCCTTTTGGCTATAACCCCCCACCCATCCTATGCCCTAACCTATGTTCCTAAATTTGGTTTTAATCTAAATTTTGATTGCCTAATTGAGTCTAATTTACCCCTAACCTAAATTTTGGTGACCATTTTAACCCCAATCTAAATTTCATACTAAACCTAACCCACCTAATTAATGCCTAAACCTAAAATTAAGCCCCAGCTAGTCTAATTTTTGCCTAAACCTAAGTCCAAATTTGTCCCTGTTGGTATTTTGACCCTAATTTAATTTCCTAAACCTAAAATTTGGATAACTAATCTAGCCCTAAACATATTTTTATACTAAACCTAACCCTTCAAAACTATGCCTAAACCTAATTCATGTTTAAATCTAAATCTTGATGAATAATCTAACCCCAACCTAACTTTTATACTAAACATAACCCCTTAATTAATGCCTAAAACCTAAATTTGAACCTAAATCTAAGCCCCACTTACCTGATTCCCACCCATCTAAACCCAAATTTAGCCCTGGTAATGTTTTAACCCCAATCCAACTATCTAACCCAAATTTAAAGCCCACTAATCCAAACCTGATCTCGTGCCCGCTGGAACCTACCTAACCTAAACTAACCCGACTCTAATTAAAAAGTAGCCCAAACATACAGCCAGGAAAAGGCAAGCTAGAAAAGCAAAGTAAACAAGGGAACATAGAGGAAGGAAAGGGAAGTGAAGGAAAGGAACAGTGCCACATGGCCTAACGAGGCTAAGGAGAAGGAGAGGAAAAGGAAAGCCAAAGAGGAGGAGAGGAGAAGTTGGAGAAAGGGAAAGAATAGAACCAGGAGATGAAGGAAAGTGAAGAGAGGAGGTGAAGAAAGAGAGGGTGAGGCTTAGAAAGGACATCCACAAAGAACAGACAGACAGGGGACAACAACACAGGACACAAAGGACAAAGGACAACAACATAAAACACAAAAGGACAAAGGACACACAGGACAGACATTGGACAACAACACCTCAAAGTCAAATTGGACGACATATAACACAAACACCAATGGGACAAGACAACATGGATCAGACAACATGGGACAACACAGAAGAGACTGACACAAGGACAGACATGGAACAACAACACAAAACAAAGTCAAACCGGACTACACAGAAACACAAACAACAATTGGACAAAACATAAAAACACAAACAACATTTGGACAAGACAAGAGGATTTGGACGACACAAACAACACATGGGGACGGACAGGACAAACAACAGGACAAATACTAACGGGACAACAAAAAGGAAACATGGAACAGGCAATAAAAACAACACACGTGGACCAGGTTTAGTAACAAAAACAACTTTATTTGCAATAAATTAAAACACAGCTTATACCACAGTAATACACACATAAACAACAATAAGGAATCAGAACACCAAAGATAGAAATAGGGACAGAGGTAGGGAAGGAGAAAAAGGGAAAGAGGAAGGAGTTAAAAGGGGAAGCACAACTAAGAAGATCAGCACGCCTGATGAAGGCCCATTTTGGCCGAAACGTTGCGCAACGCTGATCACATTCCAAGACCTTCGGTCTAATTTTTTGAAAAACCCACCACCTTATACGGTGGTGGAAAATTTAAACTAACTATGGTTAAAATTAAAAACTAATTTTTGTATGAAGGCCATAGGTCTAATGTTTAAAAATCCACCACCTTTTATGGTGGTGGAAAATTAAAACTTAACTACAAGTTAAATAAAACTAAATTACAGTAAACTAAAACTAACTCTAAACTAAATTTGAGTTAAATTAAAACTAAATGAATCCTAAGTTAAACTAATTTTGAGTTAACCTAAATCTAATTTAAATTAAATTGAAACTAATTACAGTCAAACTAAAACTAATATAAGTTAAACTAAAACTAACTAAAGTTTAATTAAAACTAATTTGAGAGCTGGGGGAGCTCTGGTCTTAACCCCTTTGGTGGACCGCGCACTACCTCCCCCTGGGCCTAGCCCAGAGGGGACGGATCTTCCCTAACTCCTAACCAGCCAGTGCCCCGAGGGGAGCGGGTTGGAGTTCTCCTGGCTCTATTTATTTATGTATGGTTTTTGTGTAAGCCCTTTTGGCTATAACCCCCCACCCATCCTATGCCCTAACCTATGTTCCTAAATTTGGTTTTAATCTAAATTTTGATTGCCTAATTGAGTCTAATTTACCCCTAACCTAAATTTTGGTGACCATTTTAACCCCAATCTAAATTTCATACTAAACCTAACCCACCTAATTAATGCCTAAACCTAAAATTAAGCCCCAGCTAGTCTAATTTTTGCCTAAACCTAAGTCCAAATTTGTCCCTGTTGGTATTTTGACCCTAATTTAATTTCCTAAACCTAAAATTTGGATAACTAATCTAGCCCTAAACATATTTTTATACTAAACCTAACCCTTCAAAACTATGCCTAAACCTAATTCATGTTTAAATCTAAATCTTGATGAATAATCTAACCCCAACCTAACTTTTATACTAAACATAACCCCTTAATTAATGCCTAAAACCTAAATTTGAACCTAAATCTAAGCCCCACTTACCTGATTCCCACCCATCTAAACCCAAATTTAGCCCTGGTAATGTTTTAACCCCAATCCAACTATCTAACCCAAATTTAAAGCCCACTAATCCAAACCTGATCTCGTGCCCGCTGGAACCTACCTAACCTAAACTAACCCGACTCTAATTAAAAAGTAGCCCAAACATACAGCCAGGAAAAGGCAAGCTAGAAAAGCAAAGTAAACAAGGGAACATAGAGGAAGGAAAGGGAAGTGAAGGAAAGGAACAGTGCCACATGGCCTAACGAGGCTAAGGAGAAGGAGAGGAAAAGGAAAGCCAAAGAGGAGGAGAGGAGAAGTTGGAGAAAGGGAAAGAATAGAACCAGGAGATGAAGGAAAGTGAAGAGAGGAGGTGAAGAAAGAGAGGGTGAGGCTTAGAAAGGACATCCACAAAGAACAGACAGACAGGGGACAACAACACAGGACACAAAGGACAAAGGACAACAACATAAAACACAAAAGGACAAAGGACACACAGGACAGACATTGGACAACAACACCTCAAAGTCAAATTGGACGACATATAACACAAACACCAATGGGACAAGACAACATGGATCAGACAACATGGGACAACACAGAAGAGACTGACACAAGGACAGACATGGAACAACAACACAAAACAAAGTCAAACCGGACTACACAGAAACACAAACAACAATTGGACAAAACATAAAAACACAAACAACATTTGGACAAGACAAGAGGATTTGGACGACACAAACAACACATGGGGACGGACAGGACAAACAACAGGACAAATACTAACGGGACAACAAAAAGGAAACATGGAACAGGCAATAAAAACAACACACGTGGACCAGGTTTAGTAACAAAAACAACTTTATTTGCAATAAATTAAAACACAGCTTATACCACAGTAATACACACATAAACAACAATAAGGAATCAGAACACCAAAGATAGAAATAGGGACAGAGGTAGGGAAGGAGAAAAAGGGAAAGAGGAAGGAGTTAAAAGGGGAAGCACAACTAAGAAGATCAGCACGCCTGATGAAGGCCCATTTTGGCCGAAACGTTGCGCAACGCTGATCACATTCCAAGACCTTCGGTCTAATTTTTTGAAAAACCCACCACCTTATACGGTGGTGGAAAATTTAAACTAACTATGGTTAAAATTAAAAACTAATTTTTGTATGAAGGCCATAGGTCTAATGTTTAAAAATCCACCACCTTTTATGGTGGTGGAAAATTAAAACTTAACTACAAGTTAAATAAAACTAAATTACAGTAAACTAAAACTAACTCTAAACTAAATTTGAGTTAAATTAAAACTAAATGAATCCTAAGTTAAACTAATTTTGAGTTAACCTAAATCTAATTTAAATTAAATTGAAACTAATTACAGTCAAACTAAAACTAATATAAGTTAAACTAAAACTAACTAAAGTTTAATTAAAACTAATTTGAGAGCTGGGGGAGCTCTGGTCTTAACCCCTTTGGTGGACCGCGCACTACCTCCCCCTGGGCCTAGCCCAGAGGGGACGGATCTTCCCTAACTCCTAACCAGCCAGTGCCCCGAGGGGAGCGGGTTGGAGTTCTCCTGGCTCTATTTATTTATGTATGGTTTTTGTGTAAGCCCTTTTGGCTATAACCCCCCACCCATCCTATGCCCTAACCTATGTTCCTAAATTTGGTTTTAATCTAAATTTTGATTGCCTAATTGAGTCTAATTTACCCCTAACCTAAATTTTGGTGACCATTTTAACCCCAATCTAAATTTCATACTAAACCTAACCCACCTAATTAATGCCTAAACCTAAAATTAAGCCCCAGCTAGTCTAATTTTTGCCTAAACCTAAGTCCAAATTTGTCCCTGTTGGTATTTTGACCCTAATTTAATTTCCTAAACCTAAAATTTGGATAACTAATCTAGCCCTAAACATATTTTTATACTAAACCTAACCCTTCAAAACTATGCCTAAACCTAATTCATGTTTAAATCTAAATCTTGATGAATAATCTAACCCCAACCTAACTTTTATACTAAACATAACCCCTTAATTAATGCCTAAAACCTAAATTTGAACCTAAATCTAAGCCCCACTTACCTGATTCCCACCCATCTAAACCCAAATTTAGCCCTGGTAATGTTTTAACCCCAATCCAACTATCTAACCCAAATTTAAAGCCCACTAATCCAAACCTGATCTCGTGCCCGCTGGAACCTACCTAACCTAAACTAACCCGACTCTAATTAAAAAGTAGCCCAAACATACAGCCAGGAAAAGGCAAGCTAGAAAAGCAAAGTAAACAAGGGAACATAGAGGAAGGAAAGGGAAGTGAAGGAAAGGAACAGTGCCACATGGCCTAACGAGGCTAAGGAGAAGGAGAGGAAAAGGAAAGCCAAAGAGGAGGAGAGGAGAAGTTGGAGAAAGGGAAAGAATAGAACCAGGAGATGAAGGAAAGTGAAGAGAGGAGGTGAAGAAAGAGAGGGTGAGGCTTAGAAAGGACATCCACAAAGAACAGACAGACAGGGGACAACAACACAGGACACAAAGGACAAAGGACAACAACATAAAACACAAAAGGACAAAGGACACACAGGACAGACATTGGACAACAACACCTCAAAGTCAAATTGGACGACATATAACACAAACACCAATGGGACAAGACAACATGGATCAGACAACATGGGACAACACAGAAGAGACTGACACAAGGACAGACATGGAACAACAACACAAAACAAAGTCAAACCGGACTACACAGAAACACAAACAACAATTGGACAAAACATAAAAACACAAACAACATTTGGACAAGACAAGAGGATTTGGACGACACAAACAACACATGGGGACGGACAGGACAAACAACAGGACAAATACTAACGGGACAACAAAAAGGAAACATGGAACAGGCAATAAAAACAACACACGTGGACCAGGTTTAGTAACAAAAACAACTTTATTTGCAATAAATTAAAACACAGCTTATACCACAGTAATACACACATAAACAACAATAAGGAATCAGAACACCAAAGATAGAAATAGGGACAGAGGTAGGGAAGGAGAAAAAGGGAAAGAGGAAGGAGTTAAAAGGGGAAGCACAACTAAGAAGATCAGCACGCCTGATGAAGGCCCATTTTGGCCGAAACGTTGCGCAACGCTGATCACATTCCAAGACCTTCGGTCTAATTTTTTGAAAAACCCACCACCTTATACGGTGGTGGAAAATTTAAACTAACTATGGTTAAAATTAAAAACTAATTTTTGTATGAAGGCCATAGGTCTAATGTTTAAAAATCCACCACCTTTTATGGTGGTGGAAAATTAAAACTTAACTACAAGTTAAATAAAACTAAATTACAGTAAACTAAAACTAACTCTAAACTAAATTTGAGTTAAATTAAAACTAAATGAATCCTAAGTTAAACTAATTTTGAGTTAACCTAAATCTAATTTAAATTAAATTGAAACTAATTACAGTCAAACTAAAACTAATATAAGTTAAACTAAAACTAACTAAAGTTTAATTAAAACTAATTTGAGAGCTGGGGGAGCTCTGGTCTTAACCCCTTTGGTGGACCGCGCACTACCTCCCCCTGGGCCTAGCCCAGAGGGGACGGATCTTCCCTAACTCCTAACCAGCCAGTGCCCCGAGGGGAGCGGGTTGGAGTTCTCCTGGCTCTATTTATTTATGTATGGTTTTTGTGTAAGCCCTTTTGGCTATAACCCCCCACCCATCCTATGCCCTAACCTATGTTCCTAAATTTGGTTTTAATCTAAATTTTGATTGCCTAATTGAGTCTAATTTACCCCTAACCTAAATTTTGGTGACCATTTTAACCCCAATCTAAATTTCATACTAAACCTAACCCACCTAATTAATGCCTAAACCTAAAATTAAGCCCCAGCTAGTCTAATTTTTGCCTAAACCTAAGTCCAAATTTGTCCCTGTTGGTATTTTGACCCTAATTTAATTTCCTAAACCTAAAATTTGGATAACTAATCTAGCCCTAAACATATTTTTATACTAAACCTAACCCTTCAAAACTATGCCTAAACCTAATTCATGTTTAAATCTAAATCTTGATGAATAATCTAACCCCAACCTAACTTTTATACTAAACATAACCCCTTAATTAATGCCTAAAACCTAAATTTGAACCTAAATCTAAGCCCCACTTACCTGATTCCCACCCATCTAAACCCAAATTTAGCCCTGGTAATGTTTTAACCCCAATCCAACTATCTAACCCAAATTTAAAGCCCACTAATCCAAACCTGATCTCGTGCCCGCTGGAACCTACCTAACCTAAACTAACCCGACTCTAATTAAAAAGTAGCCCAAACATACAGCCAGGAAAAGGCAAGCTAGAAAAGCAAAGTAAACAAGGGAACATAGAGGAAGGAAAGGGAAGTGAAGGAAAGGAACAGTGCCACATGGCCTAACGAGGCTAAGGAGAAGGAGAGGAAAAGGAAAGCCAAAGAGGAGGAGAGGAGAAGTTGGAGAAAGGGAAAGAATAGAACCAGGAGATGAAGGAAAGTGAAGAGAGGAGGTGAAGAAAGAGAGGGTGAGGCTTAGAAAGGACATCCACAAAGAACAGACAGACAGGGGACAACAACACAGGACACAAAGGACAAAGGACAACAACATAAAACACAAAAGGACAAAGGACACACAGGACAGACATTGGACAACAACACCTCAAAGTCAAATTGGACGACATATAACACAAACACCAATGGGACAAGACAACATGGATCAGACAACATGGGACAACACAGAAGAGACTGACACAAGGACAGACATGGAACAACAACACAAAACAAAGTCAAACCGGACTACACAGAAACACAAACAACAATTGGACAAAACATAAAAACACAAACAACATTTGGACAAGACAAGAGGATTTGGACGACACAAACAACACATGGGGACGGACAGGACAAACAACAGGACAAATACTAACGGGACAACAAAAAGGAAACATGGAACAGGCAATAAAAACAACACACGTGGACCAGGTTTAGTAACAAAAACAACTTTATTTGCAATAAATTAAAACACAGCTTATACCACAGTAATACACACATAAACAACAATAAGGAATCAGAACACCAAAGATAGAAATAGGGACAGAGGTAGGGAAGGAGAAAAAGGGAAAGAGGAAGGAGTTAAAAGGGGAAGCACAACTAAGAAGATCAGCACGCCTGATGAAGGCCCATTTTGGCCGAAACGTTGCGCAACGCTGATCACATTCCAAGACCTTCGGTCTAATTTTTTGAAAAACCCACCACCTTATACGGTGGTGGAAAATTTAAACTAACTATGGTTAAAATTAAAAACTAATTTTTGTATGAAGGCCATAGGTCTAATGTTTAAAAATCCACCACCTTTTATGGTGGTGGAAAATTAAAACTTAACTACAAGTTAAATAAAACTAAATTACAGTAAACTAAAACTAACTCTAAACTAAATTTGAGTTAAATTAAAACTAAATGAATCCTAAGTTAAACTAATTTTGAGTTAACCTAAATCTAATTTAAATTAAATTGAAACTAATTACAGTCAAACTAAAACTAATATAAGTTAAACTAAAACTAACTAAAGTTTAATTAAAACTAATTTGAGAGCTGGGGGAGCTCTGGTCTTAACCCCTTTGGTGGACCGCGCACTACCTCCCCCTGGGCCTAGCCCAGAGGGGACGGATCTTCCCTAACTCCTAACCAGCCAGTGCCCCGAGGGGAGCGGGTTGGAGTTCTCCTGGCTCTATTTATTTATGTATGGTTTTTGTGTAAGCCCTTTTGGCTATAACCCCCCACCCATCCTATGCCCTAACCTATGTTCCTAAATTTGGTTTTAATCTAAATTTTGATTGCCTAATTGAGTCTAATTTACCCCTAACCTAAATTTTGGTGACCATTTTAACCCCAATCTAAATTTCATACTAAACCTAACCCACCTAATTAATGCCTAAACCTAAAATTAAGCCCCAGCTAGTCTAATTTTTGCCTAAACCTAAGTCCAAATTTGTCCCTGTTGGTATTTTGACCCTAATTTAATTTCCTAAACCTAAAATTTGGATAACTAATCTAGCCCTAAACATATTTTTATACTAAACCTAACCCTTCAAAACTATGCCTAAACCTAATTCATGTTTAAATCTAAATCTTGATGAATAATCTAACCCCAACCTAACTTTTATACTAAACATAACCCCTTAATTAATGCCTAAAACCTAAATTTGAACCTAAATCTAAGCCCCACTTACCTGATTCCCACCCATCTAAACCCAAATTTAGCCCTGGTAATGTTTTAACCCCAATCCAACTATCTAACCCAAATTTAAAGCCCACTAATCCAAACCTGATCTCGTGCCCGCTGGAACCTACCTAACCTAAACTAACCCGACTCTAATTAAAAAGTAGCCCAAACATACAGCCAGGAAAAGGCAAGCTAGAAAAGCAAAGTAAACAAGGGAACATAGAGGAAGGAAAGGGAAGTGAAGGAAAGGAACAGTGCCACATGGCCTAACGAGGCTAAGGAGAAGGAGAGGAAAAGGAAAGCCAAAGAGGAGGAGAGGAGAAGTTGGAGAAAGGGAAAGAATAGAACCAGGAGATGAAGGAAAGTGAAGAGAGGAGGTGAAGAAAGAGAGGGTGAGGCTTAGAAAGGACATCCACAAAGAACAGACAGACAGGGGACAACAACACAGGACACAAAGGACAAAGGACAACAACATAAAACACAAAAGGACAAAGGACACACAGGACAGACATTGGACAACAACACCTCAAAGTCAAATTGGACGACATATAACACAAACACCAATGGGACAAGACAACATGGATCAGACAACATGGGACAACACAGAAGAGACTGACACAAGGACAGACATGGAACAACAACACAAAACAAAGTCAAACCGGACTACACAGAAACACAAACAACAATTGGACAAAACATAAAAACACAAACAACATTTGGACAAGACAAGAGGATTTGGACGACACAAACAACACATGGGGACGGACAGGACAAACAACAGGACAAATACTAACGGGACAACAAAAAGGAAACATGGAACAGGCAATAAAAACAACACACGTGGACCAGGTTTAGTAACAAAAACAACTTTATTTGCAATAAATTAAAACACAGCTTATACCACAGTAATACACACATAAACAACAATAAGGAATCAGAACACCAAAGATAGAAATAGGGACAGAGGTAGGGAAGGAGAAAAAGGGAAAGAGGAAGGAGTTAAAAGGGGAAGCACAACTAAGAAGATCAGCACGCCTGATGAAGGCCCATTTTGGCCGAAACGTTGCGCAACGCTGATCACATTCCAAGACCTTCGGTCTAATTTTTTGAAAAACCCACCACCTTATACGGTGGTGGAAAATTTAAACTAACTATGGTTAAAATTAAAAACTAATTTTTGTATGAAGGCCATAGGTCTAATGTTTAAAAATCCACCACCTTTTATGGTGGTGGAAAATTAAAACTTAACTACAAGTTAAATAAAACTAAATTACAGTAAACTAAAACTAACTCTAAACTAAATTTGAGTTAAATTAAAACTAAATGAATCCTAAGTTAAACTAATTTTGAGTTAACCTAAATCTAATTTAAATTAAATTGAAACTAATTACAGTCAAACTAAAACTAATATAAGTTAAACTAAAACTAACTAAAGTTTAATTAAAACTAATTTGAGAGCTGGGGGAGCTCTGGTCTTAACCCCTTTGGTGGACCGCGCACTACCTCCCCCTGGGCCTAGCCCAGAGGGGACGGATCTTCCCTAACTCCTAACCAGCCAGTGCCCCGAGGGGAGCGGGTTGGAGTTCTCCTGGCTCTATTTATTTATGTATGGTTTTTGTGTAAGCCCTTTTGGCTATAACCCCCCACCCATCCTATGCCCTAACCTATGTTCCTAAATTTGGTTTTAATCTAAATTTTGATTGCCTAATTGAGTCTAATTTACCCCTAACCTAAATTTTGGTGACCATTTTAACCCCAATCTAAATTTCATACTAAACCTAACCCACCTAATTAATGCCTAAACCTAAAATTAAGCCCCAGCTAGTCTAATTTTTGCCTAAACCTAAGTCCAAATTTGTCCCTGTTGGTATTTTGACCCTAATTTAATTTCCTAAACCTAAAATTTGGATAACTAATCTAGCCCTAAACATATTTTTATACTAAACCTAACCCTTCAAAACTATGCCTAAACCTAATTCATGTTTAAATCTAAATCTTGATGAATAATCTAACCCCAACCTAACTTTTATACTAAACATAACCCCTTAATTAATGCCTAAAACCTAAATTTGAACCTAAATCTAAGCCCCACTTACCTGATTCCCACCCATCTAAACCCAAATTTAGCCCTGGTAATGTTTTAACCCCAATCCAACTATCTAACCCAAATTTAAAGCCCACTAATCCAAACCTGATCTCGTGCCCGCTGGAACCTACCTAACCTAAACTAACCCGACTCTAATTAAAAAGTAGCCCAAACATACAGCCAGGAAAAGGCAAGCTAGAAAAGCAAAGTAAACAAGGGAACATAGAGGAAGGAAAGGGAAGTGAAGGAAAGGAACAGTGCCACATGGCCTAACGAGGCTAAGGAGAAGGAGAGGAAAAGGAAAGCCAAAGAGGAGGAGAGGAGAAGTTGGAGAAAGGGAAAGAATAGAACCAGGAGATGAAGGAAAGTGAAGAGAGGAGGTGAAGAAAGAGAGGGTGAGGCTTAGAAAGGACATCCACAAAGAACAGACAGACAGGGGACAACAACACAGGACACAAAGGACAAAGGACAACAACATAAAACACAAAAGGACAAAGGACACACAGGACAGACATTGGACAACAACACCTCAAAGTCAAATTGGACGACATATAACACAAACACCAATGGGACAAGACAACATGGATCAGACAACATGGGACAACACAGAAGAGACTGACACAAGGACAGACATGGAACAACAACACAAAACAAAGTCAAACCGGACTACACAGAAACACAAACAACAATTGGACAAAACATAAAAACACAAACAACATTTGGACAAGACAAGAGGATTTGGACGACACAAACAACACATGGGGACGGACAGGACAAACAACAGGACAAATACTAACGGGACAACAAAAAGGAAACATGGAACAGGCAATAAAAACAACACACGTGGACCAGGTTTAGTAACAAAAACAACTTTATTTGCAATAAATTAAAACACAGCTTATACCACAGTAATACACACATAAACAACAATAAGGAATCAGAACACCAAAGATAGAAATAGGGACAGAGGTAGGGAAGGAGAAAAAGGGAAAGAGGAAGGAGTTAAAAGGGGAAGCACAACTAAGAAGATCAGCACGCCTGATGAAGGCCCATTTTGGCCGAAACGTTGCGCAACGCTGATCACATTCCAAGACCTTCGGTCTAATTTTTTGAAAAACCCACCACCTTATACGGTGGTGGAAAATTTAAACTAACTATGGTTAAAATTAAAAACTAATTTTTGTATGAAGGCCATAGGTCTAATGTTTAAAAATCCACCACCTTTTATGGTGGTGGAAAATTAAAACTTAACTACAAGTTAAATAAAACTAAATTACAGTAAACTAAAACTAACTCTAAACTAAATTTGAGTTAAATTAAAACTAAATGAATCCTAAGTTAAACTAATTTTGAGTTAACCTAAATCTAATTTAAATTAAATTGAAACTAATTACAGTCAAACTAAAACTAATATAAGTTAAACTAAAACTAACTAAAGTTTAATTAAAACTAATTTGAGAGCTGGGGGAGCTCTGGTCTTAACCCCTTTGGTGGACCGCGCACTACCTCCCCCTGGGCCTAGCCCAGAGGGGACGGATCTTCCCTAACTCCTAACCAGCCAGTGCCCCGAGGGGAGCGGGTTGGAGTTCTCCTGGCTCTATTTATTTATGTATGGTTTTTGTGTAAGCCCTTTTGGCTATAACCCCCCACCCATCCTATGCCCTAACCTATGTTCCTAAATTTGGTTTTAATCTAAATTTTGATTGCCTAATTGAGTCTAATTTACCCCTAACCTAAATTTTGGTGACCATTTTAACCCCAATCTAAATTTCATACTAAACCTAACCCACCTAATTAATGCCTAAACCTAAAATTAAGCCCCAGCTAGTCTAATTTTTGCCTAAACCTAAGTCCAAATTTGTCCCTGTTGGTATTTTGACCCTAATTTAATTTCCTAAACCTAAAATTTGGATAACTAATCTAGCCCTAAACATATTTTTATACTAAACCTAACCCTTCAAAACTATGCCTAAACCTAATTCATGTTTAAATCTAAATCTTGATGAATAATCTAACCCCAACCTAACTTTTATACTAAACATAACCCCTTAATTAATGCCTAAAACCTAAATTTGAACCTAAATCTAAGCCCCACTTACCTGATTCCCACCCATCTAAACCCAAATTTAGCCCTGGTAATGTTTTAACCCCAATCCAACTATCTAACCCAAATTTAAAGCCCACTAATCCAAACCTGATCTCGTGCCCGCTGGAACCTACCTAACCTAAACTAACCCGACTCTAATTAAAAAGTAGCCCAAACATACAGCCAGGAAAAGGCAAGCTAGAAAAGCAAAGTAAACAAGGGAACATAGAGGAAGGAAAGGGAAGTGAAGGAAAGGAACAGTGCCACATGGCCTAACGAGGCTAAGGAGAAGGAGAGGAAAAGGAAAGCCAAAGAGGAGGAGAGGAGAAGTTGGAGAAAGGGAAAGAATAGAACCAGGAGATGAAGGAAAGTGAAGAGAGGAGGTGAAGAAAGAGAGGGTGAGGCTTAGAAAGGACATCCACAAAGAACAGACAGACAGGGGACAACAACACAGGACACAAAGGACAAAGGACAACAACATAAAACACAAAAGGACAAAGGACACACAGGACAGACATTGGACAACAACACCTCAAAGTCAAATTGGACGACATATAACACAAACACCAATGGGACAAGACAACATGGATCAGACAACATGGGACAACACAGAAGAGACTGACACAAGGACAGACATGGAACAACAACACAAAACAAAGTCAAACCGGACTACACAGAAACACAAACAACAATTGGACAAAACATAAAAACACAAACAACATTTGGACAAGACAAGAGGATTTGGACGACACAAACAACACATGGGGACGGACAGGACAAACAACAGGACAAATACTAACGGGACAACAAAAAGGAAACATGGAACAGGCAATAAAAACAACACACGTGGACCAGGTTTAGTAACAAAAACAACTTTATTTGCAATAAATTAAAACACAGCTTATACCACAGTAATACACACATAAACAACAATAAGGAATCAGAACACCAAAGATAGAAATAGGGACAGAGGTAGGGAAGGAGAAAAAGGGAAAGAGGAAGGAGTTAAAAGGGGAAGCACAACTAAGAAGATCAGCACGCCTGATGAAGGCCCATTTTGGCCGAAACGTTGCGCAACGCTGATCACATTCCAAGACCTTCGGTCTAATTTTTTGAAAAACCCACCACCTTATACGGTGGTGGAAAATTTAAACTAACTATGGTTAAAATTAAAAACTAATTTTTGTATGAAGGCCATAGGTCTAATGTTTAAAAATCCACCACCTTTTATGGTGGTGGAAAATTAAAACTTAACTACAAGTTAAATAAAACTAAATTACAGTAAACTAAAACTAACTCTAAACTAAATTTGAGTTAAATTAAAACTAAATGAATCCTAAGTTAAACTAATTTTGAGTTAACCTAAATCTAATTTAAATTAAATTGAAACTAATTACAGTCAAACTAAAACTAATATAAGTTAAACTAAAACTAACTAAAGTTTAATTAAAACTAATTTGAGAGCTGGGGGAGCTCTGGTCTTAACCCCTTTGGTGGACCGCGCACTACCTCCCCCTGGGCCTAGCCCAGAGGGGACGGATCTTCCCTAACTCCTAACCAGCCAGTGCCCCGAGGGGAGCGGGTTGGAGTTCTCCTGGCTCTATTTATTTATGTATGGTTTTTGTGTAAGCCCTTTTGGCTATAACCCCCCACCCATCCTATGCCCTAACCTATGTTCCTAAATTTGGTTTTAATCTAAATTTTGATTGCCTAATTGAGTCTAATTTACCCCTAACCTAAATTTTGGTGACCATTTTAACCCCAATCTAAATTTCATACTAAACCTAACCCACCTAATTAATGCCTAAACCTAAAATTAAGCCCCAGCTAGTCTAATTTTTGCCTAAACCTAAGTCCAAATTTGTCCCTGTTGGTATTTTGACCCTAATTTAATTTCCTAAACCTAAAATTTGGATAACTAATCTAGCCCTAAACATATTTTTATACTAAACCTAACCCTTCAAAACTATGCCTAAACCTAATTCATGTTTAAATCTAAATCTTGATGAATAATCTAACCCCAACCTAACTTTTATACTAAACATAACCCCTTAATTAATGCCTAAAACCTAAATTTGAACCTAAATCTAAGCCCCACTTACCTGATTCCCACCCATCTAAACCCAAATTTAGCCCTGGTAATGTTTTAACCCCAATCCAACTATCTAACCCAAATTTAAAGCCCACTAATCCAAACCTGATCTCGTGCCCGCTGGAACCTACCTAACCTAAACTAACCCGACTCTAATTAAAAAGTAGCCCAAACATACAGCCAGGAAAAGGCAAGCTAGAAAAGCAAAGTAAACAAGGGAACATAGAGGAAGGAAAGGGAAGTGAAGGAAAGGAACAGTGCCACATGGCCTAACGAGGCTAAGGAGAAGGAGAGGAAAAGGAAAGCCAAAGAGGAGGAGAGGAGAAGTTGGAGAAAGGGAAAGAATAGAACCAGGAGATGAAGGAAAGTGAAGAGAGGAGGTGAAGAAAGAGAGGGTGAGGCTTAGAAAGGACATCCACAAAGAACAGACAGACAGGGGACAACAACACAGGACACAAAGGACAAAGGACAACAACATAAAACACAAAAGGACAAAGGACACACAGGACAGACATTGGACAACAACACCTCAAAGTCAAATTGGACGACATATAACACAAACACCAATGGGACAAGACAACATGGATCAGACAACATGGGACAACACAGAAGAGACTGACACAAGGACAGACATGGAACAACAACACAAAACAAAGTCAAACCGGACTACACAGAAACACAAACAACAATTGGACAAAACATAAAAACACAAACAACATTTGGACAAGACAAGAGGATTTGGACGACACAAACAACACATGGGGACGGACAGGACAAACAACAGGACAAATACTAACGGGACAACAAAAAGGAAACATGGAACAGGCAATAAAAACAACACACGTGGACCAGGTTTAGTAACAAAAACAACTTTATTTGCAATAAATTAAAACACAGCTTATACCACAGTAATACACACATAAACAACAATAAGGAATCAGAACACCAAAGATAGAAATAGGGACAGAGGTAGGGAAGGAGAAAAAGGGAAAGAGGAAGGAGTTAAAAGGGGAAGCACAACTAAGAAGATCAGCACGCCTGATGAAGGCCCATTTTGGCCGAAACGTTGCGCAACGCTGATCACATTCCAAGACCTTCGGTCTAATTTTTTGAAAAACCCACCACCTTATACGGTGGTGGAAAATTTAAACTAACTATGGTTAAAATTAAAAACTAATTTTTGTATGAAGGCCATAGGTCTAATGTTTAAAAATCCACCACCTTTTATGGTGGTGGAAAATTAAAACTTAACTACAAGTTAAATAAAACTAAATTACAGTAAACTAAAACTAACTCTAAACTAAATTTGAGTTAAATTAAAACTAAATGAATCCTAAGTTAAACTAATTTTGAGTTAACCTAAATCTAATTTAAATTAAATTGAAACTAATTACAGTCAAACTAAAACTAATATAAGTTAAACTAAAACTAACTAAAGTTTAATTAAAACTAATTTGAGAGCTGGGGGAGCTCTGGTCTTAACCCCTTTGGTGGACCGCGCACTACCTCCCCCTGGGCCTAGCCCAGAGGGGACGGATCTTCCCTAACTCCTAACCAGCCAGTGCCCCGAGGGGAGCGGGTTGGAGTTCTCCTGGCTCTATTTATTTATGTATGGTTTTTGTGTAAGCCCTTTTGGCTATAACCCCCCACCCATCCTATGCCCTAACCTATGTTCCTAAATTTGGTTTTAATCTAAATTTTGATTGCCTAATTGAGTCTAATTTACCCCTAACCTAAATTTTGGTGACCATTTTAACCCCAATCTAAATTTCATACTAAACCTAACCCACCTAATTAATGCCTAAACCTAAAATTAAGCCCCAGCTAGTCTAATTTTTGCCTAAACCTAAGTCCAAATTTGTCCCTGTTGGTATTTTGACCCTAATTTAATTTCCTAAACCTAAAATTTGGATAACTAATCTAGCCCTAAACATATTTTTATACTAAACCTAACCCTTCAAAACTATGCCTAAACCTAATTCATGTTTAAATCTAAATCTTGATGAATAATCTAACCCCAACCTAACTTTTATACTAAACATAACCCCTTAATTAATGCCTAAAACCTAAATTTGAACCTAAATCTAAGCCCCACTTACCTGATTCCCACCCATCTAAACCCAAATTTAGCCCTGGTAATGTTTTAACCCCAATCCAACTATCTAACCCAAATTTAAAGCCCACTAATCCAAACCTGATCTCGTGCCCGCTGGAACCTACCTAACCTAAACTAACCCGACTCTAATTAAAAAGTAGCCCAAACATACAGCCAGGAAAAGGCAAGCTAGAAAAGCAAAGTAAACAAGGGAACATAGAGGAAGGAAAGGGAAGTGAAGGAAAGGAACAGTGCCACATGGCCTAACGAGGCTAAGGAGAAGGAGAGGAAAAGGAAAGCCAAAGAGGAGGAGAGGAGAAGTTGGAGAAAGGGAAAGAATAGAACCAGGAGATGAAGGAAAGTGAAGAGAGGAGGTGAAGAAAGAGAGGGTGAGGCTTAGAAAGGACATCCACAAAGAACAGACAGACAGGGGACAACAACACAGGACACAAAGGACAAAGGACAACAACATAAAACACAAAAGGACAAAGGACACACAGGACAGACATTGGACAACAACACCTCAAAGTCAAATTGGACGACATATAACACAAACACCAATGGGACAAGACAACATGGATCAGACAACATGGGACAACACAGAAGAGACTGACACAAGGACAGACATGGAACAACAACACAAAACAAAGTCAAACCGGACTACACAGAAACACAAACAACAATTGGACAAAACATAAAAACACAAACAACATTTGGACAAGACAAGAGGATTTGGACGACACAAACAACACATGGGGACGGACAGGACAAACAACAGGACAAATACTAACGGGACAACAAAAAGGAAACATGGAACAGGCAATAAAAACAACACACGTGGACCAGGTTTAGTAACAAAAACAACTTTATTTGCAATAAATTAAAACACAGCTTATACCACAGTAATACACACATAAACAACAATAAGGAATCAGAACACCAAAGATAGAAATAGGGACAGAGGTAGGGAAGGAGAAAAAGGGAAAGAGGAAGGAGTTAAAAGGGGAAGCACAACTAAGAAGATCAGCACGCCTGATGAAGGCCCATTTTGGCCGAAACGTTGCGCAACGCTGATCACATTCCAAGACCTTCGGTCTAATTTTTTGAAAAACCCACCACCTTATACGGTGGTGGAAAATTTAAACTAACTATGGTTAAAATTAAAAACTAATTTTTGTATGAAGGCCATAGGTCTAATGTTTAAAAATCCACCACCTTTTATGGTGGTGGAAAATTAAAACTTAACTACAAGTTAAATAAAACTAAATTACAGTAAACTAAAACTAACTCTAAACTAAATTTGAGTTAAATTAAAACTAAATGAATCCTAAGTTAAACTAATTTTGAGTTAACCTAAATCTAATTTAAATTAAATTGAAACTAATTACAGTCAAACTAAAACTAATATAAGTTAAACTAAAACTAACTAAAGTTTAATTAAAACTAATTTGAGAGCTGGGGGAGCTCTGGTCTTAACCCCTTTGGTGGACCGCGCACTACCTCCCCCTGGGCCTAGCCCAGAGGGGACGGATCTTCCCTAACTCCTAACCAGCCAGTGCCCCGAGGGGAGCGGGTTGGAGTTCTCCTGGCTCTATTTATTTATGTATGGTTTTTGTGTAAGCCCTTTTGGCTATAACCCCCCACCCATCCTATGCCCTAACCTATGTTCCTAAATTTGGTTTTAATCTAAATTTTGATTGCCTAATTGAGTCTAATTTACCCCTAACCTAAATTTTGGTGACCATTTTAACCCCAATCTAAATTTCATACTAAACCTAACCCACCTAATTAATGCCTAAACCTAAAATTAAGCCCCAGCTAGTCTAATTTTTGCCTAAACCTAAGTCCAAATTTGTCCCTGTTGGTATTTTGACCCTAATTTAATTTCCTAAACCTAAAATTTGGATAACTAATCTAGCCCTAAACATATTTTTATACTAAACCTAACCCTTCAAAACTATGCCTAAACCTAATTCATGTTTAAATCTAAATCTTGATGAATAATCTAACCCCAACCTAACTTTTATACTAAACATAACCCCTTAATTAATGCCTAAAACCTAAATTTGAACCTAAATCTAAGCCCCACTTACCTGATTCCCACCCATCTAAACCCAAATTTAGCCCTGGTAATGTTTTAACCCCAATCCAACTATCTAACCCAAATTTAAAGCCCACTAATCCAAACCTGATCTCGTGCCCGCTGGAACCTACCTAACCTAAACTAACCCGACTCTAATTAAAAAGTAGCCCAAACATACAGCCAGGAAAAGGCAAGCTAGAAAAGCAAAGTAAACAAGGGAACATAGAGGAAGGAAAGGGAAGTGAAGGAAAGGAACAGTGCCACATGGCCTAACGAGGCTAAGGAGAAGGAGAGGAAAAGGAAAGCCAAAGAGGAGGAGAGGAGAAGTTGGAGAAAGGGAAAGAATAGAACCAGGAGATGAAGGAAAGTGAAGAGAGGAGGTGAAGAAAGAGAGGGTGAGGCTTAGAAAGGACATCCACAAAGAACAGACAGACAGGGGACAACAACACAGGACACAAAGGACAAAGGACAACAACATAAAACACAAAAGGACAAAGGACACACAGGACAGACATTGGACAACAACACCTCAAAGTCAAATTGGACGACATATAACACAAACACCAATGGGACAAGACAACATGGATCAGACAACATGGGACAACACAGAAGAGACTGACACAAGGACAGACATGGAACAACAACACAAAACAAAGTCAAACCGGACTACACAGAAACACAAACAACAATTGGACAAAACATAAAAACACAAACAACATTTGGACAAGACAAGAGGATTTGGACGACACAAACAACACATGGGGACGGACAGGACAAACAACAGGACAAATACTAACGGGACAACAAAAAGGAAACATGGAACAGGCAATAAAAACAACACACGTGGACCAGGTTTAGTAACAAAAACAACTTTATTTGCAATAAATTAAAACACAGCTTATACCACAGTAATACACACATAAACAACAATAAGGAATCAGAACACCAAAGATAGAAATAGGGACAGAGGTAGGGAAGGAGAAAAAGGGAAAGAGGAAGGAGTTAAAAGGGGAAGCACAACTAAGAAGATCAGCACGCCTGATGAAGGCCCATTTTGGCCGAAACGTTGCGCAACGCTGATCACATTCCAAGACCTTCGGTCTAATTTTTTGAAAAACCCACCACCTTATACGGTGGTGGAAAATTTAAACTAACTATGGTTAAAATTAAAAACTAATTTTTGTATGAAGGCCATAGGTCTAATGTTTAAAAATCCACCACCTTTTATGGTGGTGGAAAATTAAAACTTAACTACAAGTTAAATAAAACTAAATTACAGTAAACTAAAACTAACTCTAAACTAAATTTGAGTTAAATTAAAACTAAATGAATCCTAAGTTAAACTAATTTTGAGTTAACCTAAATCTAATTTAAATTAAATTGAAACTAATTACAGTCAAACTAAAACTAATATAAGTTAAACTAAAACTAACTAAAGTTTAATTAAAACTAATTTGAGAGCTGGGGGAGCTCTGGTCTTAACCCCTTTGGTGGACCGCGCACTACCTCCCCCTGGGCCTAGCCCAGAGGGGACGGATCTTCCCTAACTCCTAACCAGCCAGTGCCCCGAGGGGAGCGGGTTGGAGTTCTCCTGGCTCTATTTATTTATGTATGGTTTTTGTGTAAGCCCTTTTGGCTATAACCCCCCACCCATCCTATGCCCTAACCTATGTTCCTAAATTTGGTTTTAATCTAAATTTTGATTGCCTAATTGAGTCTAATTTACCCCTAACCTAAATTTTGGTGACCATTTTAACCCCAATCTAAATTTCATACTAAACCTAACCCACCTAATTAATGCCTAAACCTAAAATTAAGCCCCAGCTAGTCTAATTTTTGCCTAAACCTAAGTCCAAATTTGTCCCTGTTGGTATTTTGACCCTAATTTAATTTCCTAAACCTAAAATTTGGATAACTAATCTAGCCCTAAACATATTTTTATACTAAACCTAACCCTTCAAAACTATGCCTAAACCTAATTCATGTTTAAATCTAAATCTTGATGAATAATCTAACCCCAACCTAACTTTTATACTAAACATAACCCCTTAATTAATGCCTAAAACCTAAATTTGAACCTAAATCTAAGCCCCACTTACCTGATTCCCACCCATCTAAACCCAAATTTAGCCCTGGTAATGTTTTAACCCCAATCCAACTATCTAACCCAAATTTAAAGCCCACTAATCCAAACCTGATCTCGTGCCCGCTGGAACCTACCTAACCTAAACTAACCCGACTCTAATTAAAAAGTAGCCCAAACATACAGCCAGGAAAAGGCAAGCTAGAAAAGCAAAGTAAACAAGGGAACATAGAGGAAGGAAAGGGAAGTGAAGGAAAGGAACAGTGCCACATGGCCTAACGAGGCTAAGGAGAAGGAGAGGAAAAGGAAAGCCAAAGAGGAGGAGAGGAGAAGTTGGAGAAAGGGAAAGAATAGAACCAGGAGATGAAGGAAAGTGAAGAGAGGAGGTGAAGAAAGAGAGGGTGAGGCTTAGAAAGGACATCCACAAAGAACAGACAGACAGGGGACAACAACACAGGACACAAAGGACAAAGGACAACAACATAAAACACAAAAGGACAAAGGACACACAGGACAGACATTGGACAACAACACCTCAAAGTCAAATTGGACGACATATAACACAAACACCAATGGGACAAGACAACATGGATCAGACAACATGGGACAACACAGAAGAGACTGACACAAGGACAGACATGGAACAACAACACAAAACAAAGTCAAACCGGACTACACAGAAACACAAACAACAATTGGACAAAACATAAAAACACAAACAACATTTGGACAAGACAAGAGGATTTGGACGACACAAACAACACATGGGGACGGACAGGACAAACAACAGGACAAATACTAACGGGACAACAAAAAGGAAACATGGAACAGGCAATAAAAACAACACACGTGGACCAGGTTTAGTAACAAAAACAACTTTATTTGCAATAAATTAAAACACAGCTTATACCACAGTAATACACACATAAACAACAATAAGGAATCAGAACACCAAAGATAGAAATAGGGACAGAGGTAGGGAAGGAGAAAAAGGGAAAGAGGAAGGAGTTAAAAGGGGAAGCACAACTAAGAAGATCAGCACGCCTGATGAAGGCCCATTTTGGCCGAAACGTTGCGCAACGCTGATCACATTCCAAGACCTTCGGTCTAATTTTTTGAAAAACCCACCACCTTATACGGTGGTGGAAAATTTAAACTAACTATGGTTAAAATTAAAAACTAATTTTTGTATGAAGGCCATAGGTCTAATGTTTAAAAATCCACCACCTTTTATGGTGGTGGAAAATTAAAACTTAACTACAAGTTAAATAAAACTAAATTACAGTAAACTAAAACTAACTCTAAACTAAATTTGAGTTAAATTAAAACTAAATGAATCCTAAGTTAAACTAATTTTGAGTTAACCTAAATCTAATTTAAATTAAATTGAAACTAATTACAGTCAAACTAAAACTAATATAAGTTAAACTAAAACTAACTAAAGTTTAATTAAAACTAATTTGAGAGCTGGGGGAGCTCTGGTCTTAACCCCTTTGGTGGACCGCGCACTACCTCCCCCTGGGCCTAGCCCAGAGGGGACGGATCTTCCCTAACTCCTAACCAGCCAGTGCCCCGAGGGGAGCGGGTTGGAGTTCTCCTGGCTCTATTTATTTATGTATGGTTTTTGTGTAAGCCCTTTTGGCTATAACCCCCCACCCATCCTATGCCCTAACCTATGTTCCTAAATTTGGTTTTAATCTAAATTTTGATTGCCTAATTGAGTCTAATTTACCCCTAACCTAAATTTTGGTGACCATTTTAACCCCAATCTAAATTTCATACTAAACCTAACCCACCTAATTAATGCCTAAACCTAAAATTAAGCCCCAGCTAGTCTAATTTTTGCCTAAACCTAAGTCCAAATTTGTCCCTGTTGGTATTTTGACCCTAATTTAATTTCCTAAACCTAAAATTTGGATAACTAATCTAGCCCTAAACATATTTTTATACTAAACCTAACCCTTCAAAACTATGCCTAAACCTAATTCATGTTTAAATCTAAATCTTGATGAATAATCTAACCCCAACCTAACTTTTATACTAAACATAACCCCTTAATTAATGCCTAAAACCTAAATTTGAACCTAAATCTAAGCCCCACTTACCTGATTCCCACCCATCTAAACCCAAATTTAGCCCTGGTAATGTTTTAACCCCAATCCAACTATCTAACCCAAATTTAAAGCCCACTAATCCAAACCTGATCTCGTGCCCGCTGGAACCTACCTAACCTAAACTAACCCGACTCTAATTAAAAAGTAGCCCAAACATACAGCCAGGAAAAGGCAAGCTAGAAAAGCAAAGTAAACAAGGGAACATAGAGGAAGGAAAGGGAAGTGAAGGAAAGGAACAGTGCCACATGGCCTAACGAGGCTAAGGAGAAGGAGAGGAAAAGGAAAGCCAAAGAGGAGGAGAGGAGAAGTTGGAGAAAGGGAAAGAATAGAACCAGGAGATGAAGGAAAGTGAAGAGAGGAGGTGAAGAAAGAGAGGGTGAGGCTTAGAAAGGACATCCACAAAGAACAGACAGACAGGGGACAACAACACAGGACACAAAGGACAAAGGACAACAACATAAAACACAAAAGGACAAAGGACACACAGGACAGACATTGGACAACAACACCTCAAAGTCAAATTGGACGACATATAACACAAACACCAATGGGACAAGACAACATGGATCAGACAACATGGGACAACACAGAAGAGACTGACACAAGGACAGACATGGAACAACAACACAAAACAAAGTCAAACCGGACTACACAGAAACACAAACAACAATTGGACAAAACATAAAAACACAAACAACATTTGGACAAGACAAGAGGATTTGGACGACACAAACAACACATGGGGACGGACAGGACAAACAACAGGACAAATACTAACGGGACAACAAAAAGGAAACATGGAACAGGCAATAAAAACAACACACGTGGACCAGGTTTAGTAACAAAAACAACTTTATTTGCAATAAATTAAAACACAGCTTATACCACAGTAATACACACATAAACAACAATAAGGAATCAGAACACCAAAGATAGAAATAGGGACAGAGGTAGGGAAGGAGAAAAAGGGAAAGAGGAAGGAGTTAAAAGGGGAAGCACAACTAAGAAGATCAGCACGCCTGATGAAGGCCCATTTTGGCCGAAACGTTGCGCAACGCTGATCACATTCCAAGACCTTCGGTCTAATTTTTTGAAAAACCCACCACCTTATACGGTGGTGGAAAATTTAAACTAACTATGGTTAAAATTAAAAACTAATTTTTGTATGAAGGCCATAGGTCTAATGTTTAAAAATCCACCACCTTTTATGGTGGTGGAAAATTAAAACTTAACTACAAGTTAAATAAAACTAAATTACAGTAAACTAAAACTAACTCTAAACTAAATTTGAGTTAAATTAAAACTAAATGAATCCTAAGTTAAACTAATTTTGAGTTAACCTAAATCTAATTTAAATTAAATTGAAACTAATTACAGTCAAACTAAAACTAATATAAGTTAAACTAAAACTAACTAAAGTTTAATTAAAACTAATTTGAGAGCTGGGGGAGCTCTGGTCTTAACCCCTTTGGTGGACCGCGCACTACCTCCCCCTGGGCCTAGCCCAGAGGGGACGGATCTTCCCTAACTCCTAACCCCTAAGTGTTTCTAACCCCAATCCAATTGTTATCCTAAACATAAGGTCAGTCGACTTGGTGCCTAAACCTAGGTCCGTCGATTTGGATGCCTAAACCCAACCCTAATTTGAATATGTCCAATTCTATTCTATTCTAAAATTGCCCTAACCTAGCCTAATTCTGTACCACTGATCCGATCCTAACCCTAAACCTAACTATTCGAACCCTATCCTATGCCCCCCAACCCTTGAACCTAATCTAAGCCCCACTAACTAAGCTAACCGGAAGTCTTTAAAGTCCGCCTATAAGCCAAATAAATACAAAGTCCAAATAAAAAGTCCGATAGACGATGGGAAGAGACGCTTAAGTTAAGTGCAGTTAAGAAAGGGAGAAAGCAAGGGGAGGCAAAAGAGAAGGAGAGGAGAAATTAGAGGAAGGAAAGGGAAGGAACAAAAAGGAAAAACAGAAGTGGAATGGGAAGGAGGCGAAGAAAGAATAGAAAAGGAAGGACCTAAAACACAAAACAAACAGTATACTCACCTGAAAAATAAATACTTACCTGAAAAACAAACCTAGAAAATAAATACCTACCTGGAAAATAAATACTTACCTGAAAAACAAACCTGAAAAACAAATACTTACCCGGAAACCAAATACTTACCTGAAAAATAAAACCTAATCTGGAAAACAAACATTCACCTGAAAAAGAAATACTTACCTTAAAAGAAAAGGCAGGGCAGGAACAAGGAAAAACAGAGGGAGTGTGCAAGGGAAATGCCTAAGGGAGGAAAAGGGTCTTAGGCCAAGTAGGCTAAGCTCTTTCATTAAATGATCAGCGCGTCTGAGGAAGGCAGAGATATGCCGAAACGTTACGCAGGCTGATCATCAAAGGCCATAGGTCTAATTTTTTGAAAACCCATCACCTTTGGGTGATGGAAATGAAACTGAAACTGAAACTAAATATTGTACAGTGTTTAAACTAAATAATGTGTTGAAAAAAAGTAAATTGTCAAACTAAATAAGGTTTATAAGGAAACTAAACAATGTTTATTACAGTGATGGGACTGGGGGGACGCTGCTAGATGGCCCTTTGATGGACCGTGCACTTTCCTGCTCCAGGGCATAGTCCTTGGAGTAGGGTCAACCCTAACTCCTAACCAGCCAGTGCCTCGAGGGCGGTCTGGCGGAGTTCTCCTGGCCCTAGTTAATTTTTAAGCCCTATTGGCTATAACCCCCCACCCCTCCTAACCTAGCCTATACCCTGAACCTATAATTTGGATATGCCCAATGGTGCTTGATTATTTCTAAACCTAAACTAAGTGTTTCTAACCCCAATCCAATTGTTATCCTAAACATAAGGTCAGTCGACTTGGTGCCTAAACCTAGGTCCGTCGATTTGGATGCCTAAACCCAACCCTAATTTGAATATGTCCAATTCTATTCTATTCTAAAATTGCCCTAACCTAGCCTAATTCTGTACCACTGATCCGATCCTAACCCTAAACCTAACTATTCGAACCCTATCCTATGCCCCCCAACCCTTGAACCTAATCTAAGCCCCACTAACTAAGCTAACCGGAAGTCTTTAAAGTCCGCCTATAAGCCAAATAAATACAAAGTCCAAATAAAAAGTCCGATAGACGATGGGAAGAGACGCTTAAGTTAAGTGCAGTTAAGAAAGGGAGAAAGCAAGGGGAGGCAAAAGAGAAGGAGAGGAGAAATTAGAGGAAGGAAAGGGAAGGAACAAAAAAGGAAAAACAGAAGTGGAATGGGAAGGAGGCGAAGAAAGAATAGAAAAGGAAGGACCTAAAACACAAAACAAACAGTATACTCACCTGAAAAATAAATACTTACCTGAAAAACAAACCTAGAAAATAAATACCTACCTGGAAAATAAATACTTACCTGAAAAACAAACCTGAAAAACAAATACTTACCCGGAAACCAAATACTTACCTGAAAAATAAAACCTAATCTGGAAAACAAACATTCACCTGAAAAAGAAATACTTACCTTAAAAGAAAAGGCAGGGCAGGAACAAGGAAAAACAGAGGGAGTGTGCAAGGGAAATGCCTAAGGGAGGAAAAGGGTCTTAGGCCAAGTAGGCTAAGCTCTTTCATTAAATGATCAGCGCGTCTGAGGAAGGCAGAGATATGCCGAAACGTTACGCAGGCTGATCATCAAAGGCCATAGGTCTAATTTTTTGAAAACCCATCACCTTTGGGTGATGGAAATGAAACTGAAACTGAAACTAAATATTGTACAGTGTTTAAACTAAATAATGTGTTGAAAAAAAGTAAATTGTCAAACTAAATAAGGTTTATAAGGAAACTAAACAATGTTTATTACAGTGATGGGACTGGGGGGACGCTGCTAGATGGCCCTTTGATGGACCGTGCACTTTCCTGCTCCAGGGCATAGTCCTTGGAGTAGGGTCAACCCTAACTCCTAACCAGCCAGTGCCTCGAGGGCGGTCTGGCGGAGTTCTCCTGGCCCTAGTTAATTTTTAAGCCCTATTGGCTATAACCCCCCACCCCTCCTAACCTAGCCTATACCCTGAACCTATAATTTGGATATGCCCAATGGTGCTTGATTATTTCTAAACCTAAACTAAGTGTTTCTAACCCCAATCCAATTGTTATCCTAAACATAAGGTCAGTCGACTTGGTGCCTAAACCTAGGTCCGTCGATTTGGATGCCTAAACCCAACCCTAATTTGAATATGTCCAATTCTATTCTATTCTAAAATTGCCCTAACCTAGCCTAATTCTGTACCACTGATCCGATCCTAACCCTAAACCTAACTATTCGAACCCTATCCTATGCCCCCCAACCCTTGAACCTAATCTAAGCCCCACTAACTAAGCTAACCGGAAGTCTTTAAAGTCCGCCTATAAGCCAAATAAATACAAAGTCCAAATAAAAAGTCCGATAGACGATGGGAAGAGACGCTTAAGTTAAGTGCAGTTAAGAAAGGGAGAAAGCAAGGGGAGGCAAAAGAGAAGGAGAGGAGAAATTAGAGGAAGGAAAGGGAAGGAACAAAAAAGGAAAAACAGAAGTGGAATGGGAAGGAGGCGAAGAAAGAATAGAAAAGGAAGGACCTAAAACACAAAACAAACAGTATACTCACCTGAAAAATAAATACTTACCTGAAAAACAAACCTAGAAAATAAATACCTACCTGGAAAATAAATACTTACCTGAAAAACAAACCTGAAAAACAAATACTTACCCGGAAACCAAATACTTACCTGAAAAATAAAACCTAATCTGGAAAACAAACATTCACCTGAAAAAGAAATACTTACCTTAAAAGAAAAGGCAGGGCAGGAACAAGGAAAAACAGAGGGAGTGTGCAAGGGAAATGCCTAAGGGAGGAAAAGGGTCTTAGGCCAAGTAGGCTAAGCTCTTTCATTAAATGATCAGCGCGTCTGAGGAAGGCAGAGATATGCCGAAACGTTACGCAGGCTGATCATCAAAGGCCATAGGTCTAATTTTTTGAAAACCCATCACCTTTGGGTGATGGAAATGAAACTGAAACTGAAACTAAATATTGTACAGTGTTTAAACTAAATAATGTGTTGAAAAAAAGTAAATTGTCAAACTAAATAAGGTTTATAAGGAAACTAAACAATGTTTATTACAGTGATGGGACTGGGGGGACGCTGCTAGATGGCCCTTTGATGGACCGTGCACTTTCCTGCTCCAGGGCATAGTCCTTGGAGTAGGGTCAACCCTAACTCCTAACCAGCCAGTGCCTCGAGGGCGGTCTGGCGGAGTTCTCCTGGCCCTAGTTAATTTTTAAGCCCTATTGGCTATAACCCCCCACCCCTCCTAACCTAGCCTATACCCTGAACCTATAATTTGGATATGCCCAATGGTGCTTGATTATTTCTAAACCTAAACTAAGTGTTTCTAACCCCAATCCAATTGTTATCCTAAACATAAGGTCAGTCGACTTGGTGCCTAAACCTAGGTCCGTCGATTTGGATGCCTAAACCCAACCCTAATTTGAATATGTCCAATTCTATTCTATTCTAAAATTGCCCTAACCTAGCCTAATTCTGTACCACTGATCCGATCCTAACCCTAAACCTAACTATTCGAACCCTATCCTATGCCCCCCAACCCTTGAACCTAATCTAAGCCCCACTAACTAAGCTAACCGGAAGTCTTTAAAGTCCGCCTATAAGCCAAATAAATACAAAGTCCAAATAAAAAGTCCGATAGACGATGGGAAGAGACGCTTAAGTTAAGTGCAGTTAAGAAAGGGAGAAAGCAAGGGGAGGCAAAAGAGAAGGAGAGGAGAAATTAGAGGAAGGAAAGGGAAGGAACAAAAAAGGAAAAACAGAAGTGGAATGGGAAGGAGGCGAAGAAAGAATAGAAAAGGAAGGACCTAAAACACAAAACAAACAGTATACTCACCTGAAAAATAAATACTTACCTGAAAAACAAACCTAGAAAATAAATACCTACCTGGAAAATAAATACTTACCTGAAAAACAAACCTGAAAAACAAATACTTACCCGGAAACCAAATACTTACCTGAAAAATAAAACCTAATCTGGAAAACAAACATTCACCTGAAAAAGAAATACTTACCTTAAAAGAAAAGGCAGGGCAGGAACAAGGAAAAACAGAGGGAGTGTGCAAGGGAAATGCCTAAGGGAGGAAAAGGGTCTTAGGCCAAGTAGGCTAAGCTCTTTCATTAAATGATCAGCGCGTCTGAGGAAGGCAGAGATATGCCGAAACGTTACGCAGGCTGATCATCAAAGGCCATAGGTCTAATTTTTTGAAAACCCATCACCTTTGGGTGATGGAAATGAAACTGAAACTGAAACTAAATATTGTACAGTGTTTAAACTAAATAATGTGTTGAAAAAAAGTAAATTGTCAAACTAAATAAGGTTTATAAGGAAACTAAACAATGTTTATTACAGTGATGGGACTGGGGGGACGCTGCTAGATGGCCCTTTGATGGACCGTGCACTTTCCTGCTCCAGGGCATAGTCCTTGGAGTAGGGTCAACCCTAACTCCTAACTAATTAATATCTTTTCCTAAACCTAACTAATTGATTTAATAAATATAAAAAGTTTTAATTTCATTATTAAAAATTAAAATTAAGATTCATTTCATTTATATAAGGTTAAAAAGCTATTATTTCATGTAGAGATTGATTTCATGCAGAAAAGAAAGGGTTAATTCATATATTCGGTAAAAACATCTTAGATTCGATAAAAACATAAATTCGCTAAAAAAGTTAAAAAATACAACAGAGAGTATAAATAGAGGAACATTGAGGATTTTCTTCACTTTGAGCGAGAAAACAAGAGAGACTGGATGTGTGCCTTGACCTGAGGAAGACGGACTGTAGTCGAAACGTCGTTTTAGTTCATTTTTAGTTTATTGGGCACACTTTTGATTACATTTAAAGGATTTTGATTTAAAAGATAAATAAATAAATAGATTAATAAATACATAAATAATTTTATACTTTCTACTTTTTGAAAGCTCTTTTAGTTCATTATTTTATTATTAAAAATATAATTTTGGATTCCTTCCCAATTTGGGAAGCGTTTTTTGTTAACTTTTTAATACAATTTTAGTTTTTCTTACCCCCTTTTGGGGAAGACATTTTTGGTTGAGATTAAAAAGATTTTTTTACAAAAAAATATACAACACACAAACAAAAAGAACATGGAAGACGGGTGGACGGTAGTAAGGCGAGGCAGGAAGGGCCAGCGCTACCGCCAACCACAGGGGGACTGGGGCATCCAGAGATCCAGGGGCTGGAAGGACGGAGCACTTACCTACTCCTTCGGGAGAGGGGTCCCCTTCCCCTATCCTAACCCTAACCCTAACCCTTACAACCATATATGTTGTTGATTTATCGATTTTATTTCGGGATGGATGTTCACCGTTTCACTGTAGACAAAATGATGACGTCATTACCAAGTCCGATGTAGGAACTTACAGGTCCGTGAGCGGTTCCATACACGGGAGCAGCTGGATGGAGAGTGCACCGGCTGCGCCACGCCTACGGCATGGCTCAGCCCAACACTTATCTTTCCTAACCCCTCCACCTAATCCTATGATTTACCCTAACCCCAACCATTAGACTCTTATGCCTAACCCTAAAGATTAAAATGATTTCATGATTATTATTATTAATTTTATATAAATATATACATATTTTATAAATATATTATTAGATATATTAATGAATTAATAGATAAAAATTAAATAATATTTCATAAATATAATAAATACATATGGATTATATAATTCATTTCTTTAGGGTAAGATATAATAAAAAAACAAGTTTAAAACTAATTTAGTTTGGTACTTAGAGGGTTAATCTAAATCACAAAAGTTAAACAGAAAAGTTAAACAGAAACTTTAAAACTAAAAGAAAAAAAGAAAAGAGGAGAGGTTATAAATAGAGGGAACACAGCTCTCACACTCACTTTCATTCCAACCACTGATCAAGACACACAGACGCAGACAGCAAGCCACACACACACACACACACACACACTTTGTTGGCGTGCACTGGCCTGAGGAAGACCTTGAGAAGGTCGAAACGTTGCCCTTTTGCACGCAGTTTTTTTTGAATAAATAAATAAATAAATAATTTCATTTCATTTCATTTTTCTTTTTTTGAGTTTGAGTTAAAACCTTTATTAAAAAACATAAAAAATACTATAAAAAATACTTTGTTATTTCATTTGGATTTTGGTTTTTAAAAAAATATATATTAAAACAATTAAAAAAAACACACACAGGATCCACTACACTCAATATGAGTGAGTGGATCACTGTACGGTACGGCAAAAGACGCCGTCAACACACCTGGGACCAGAGGGAGGGGGCCAACTGGGGGAAGGACCGCGCACCACCTGTCCCCTTCAGGGGTCGGGGCCCTGACCCTCCACCTAACCCATTTCCTTGAACTTGAACTTACTCACCGTTCACTCCTAACCTTGGTCCCGTCAGTCAAGCACCTGTCCTGGGAATGTGTCTTTGGTACTTATCGCATGGAGGTCCATTTCCTGGAGCTTGAACTTACCCACCGTTCACTCCTAACCTTGATCCCCTCAGTGAAACACTTTGTCTTTGGTACTTACCGCATGGAGATCCATTTCCTGGAACTTGAACTTAACTGTTCACCCTTAACCTCTCCTCTCTCTCATGCAACTCTCCTGGGCATGTGTCTTTGGTACTTACCGCATGGAGGTCCACTTCCTGGAACTTGAACTTAGTCACGGTTCACTCCTAACCTCGATCCCCTCAGTTAAGCAACTGTCCTGTGATGTGTTTGTATTACTTACTGCATGGAGGTCCCTTTTCTGGAACTTGAGCTTATCCACTCTTCACTCCTAACCTTTGATCTCTGTCAGGCAACTGTCTGGGGCATGTGTCTTTTGCACTTACCGCATGGAGGTCTTATAAGGTAGAATTCCAGGAATCTAAAGTCTCTTTTACGGAACATGAACTTACCATCCACCCGTAAATTTTCCCCTCAGCCAAGCAACTCTCTGGGGCATAACACACTGTTGTGAAGTTGTCATCTAAATGTAAATTGGTTTTTATAAACTTTTCTTCCACTTCCCACTTTCACAGGTAGCTGATCACAAGACTGTGCAGACATTTGGCCCAGCAATGGTGGCCGTCACAAAGGCCATCATGACACAGCTTAAGGCCTTTGGGAAAGTCAGGTCACTCCTGCCGGGCTTCGATAAAAGGCCAAAGACCTTTTTCTTTACCCGTTCCGGGAAAGAAATGGAAAAAATCGGAGAATACTTTACCAAAACCTGGAAAAGCTTTGGTCTGCCAGGGGCCCCGACACTTCAAGATGTCCGCACGGCCATATCGACATGGGTGTGTTACTTTTATCAGTAGTGTCTATTCCATAACAATAACATGAGCATATGTGTCCCATGATATATATGACATGTTCACCTACTCTCCTACAGGCTGATAGCTCTCTCACCCCTGACGAGACCCACAAAATCAATAAAAGCATGTGCCATGACCCCAAAACAGCACAGAAATTTTATGTTGTTGGACCAGAGATGACACCGCAGCAGGGACGGGCAGTCCGGCTGACTATTCTGCGGTCCTTGGTGGACTCTGTCCAGTGCGAGAACAAGGTGAGTCTTTCAGAGTGTGATGATAGTGAATGATAGTTCTATAGCTATTGCATATTCTTTCTTGCTAGTCCTAAACTAAATGTATCTAACTCATTTCTTTCTAAATAATCAGAAGTGGAGGGCCAGGAGGAGGAGGAGGATAGCGACCGTGACAACTCCACTGTGGAGAGTCATGAGGAGGAGGAGAGCGACGACCATGACAACTCCACTGTGGAGAGCCAGGACGAGGAAGGGGAAGAGGAGGAGAGCCAATGTGATGTCTCTGACATTGAAAGCCTGGAGCAGGAGGAGGAGCAGCAGCAGCAGCAACAAGAGGAGGCTCAAGAGGGGGACTCTGGGGGGTTCCAGGATGAGGACATGGCAGAGGATGTGGAGAACCAGGCTGGAACCTCAGAACAGCAAACATGCCACCTCCATCTGTCCACAGATGATGAGGGAGAAATGGACATTGCGGCTTGCGAGGAGGGCAGGGAGATGGACACGGAGCCATCACAGAGCAAGGACTCAAACAGCGAGCCGTTGGATAGTGAGCAATCGGCGAGCGACTCTGGGCCGTGCTCTACTTGTGACTCCTCGGCTTCCCGAACGCTGTCCAAGTCTTACACAGGAAGTGACAGCTCTGACGACGCTGAGTAATATTACAATTGCTTTATTGTTGTATTGTCTTGTTCTATTGCACTGTTTTCCTTGAAGGTATGGTTCTATTAAAAACCTGTGCAAAAACTGATAGTTCATTCTTTAGAATAATCAAAACACAAACAGTTAGGAACACCCATTGCCAATGGTTTACCACCATATTTCCACAAATGCAACATCCATTTCCAGGATGTCCACTTTATTCTCCAATATGCTTGCCGTTTGGGGTACATGTCTGAGTTACTTACCACATGGAGGTCCCTTTTCCGGAACTTAAACTTACCCACCGTTCACTCCTAACCTTGGTCCCCTCAGTCAAGCTACCGTCCTGGGGTGTGTCTGTGTTACTTGCCGCATGGAGGTCCATTTCCTGGAACGTGAACCTACCGCCTATGTACTCCTAACCTTTGCCCTCTGTCAAGCAGCAGTTTGGGGTAGATTTCTTCGGGGATGTGACTTGATCTGGAAGTCTTATGACATATGATGTAAAAATCCTGGAAGAAGACACTGAGTCTCTGTAACTACCAAGTGACTTTTATTTTTTGATGTACATGTTCAAATAGAACATAAACAAATACAAACATTACTCTTTTTTTATCATGATGCGAATTCGATTTCGAACATTTTCAACAGATAGTTTCATCCTGCTACATATCCGTAGGAGTGCTGGGTTTCTATCCAGGACATGTTTGATTCTGCTCTTCGTGATGAGTTTTTTCTGGATGTCCTTTTGGAAGACAAGTCTGAGCATGGCAAGAAATTCTGGTGTAAAGTTGAGTGTTCTTCGTCGACCCTGAAGACATGAAAATGTAAGAAGGTTACTGCATTTATATCTATTAAGAGAGTTCATATACTATTTCTGTTCTCCCATCTCTACTTACATTAGTGTTGATTCTTTTGGGAAGTGGTAGTTGTTTGTTAGAAGGTCTATTTTTCCTCCCTGCCTGAAGTCCATGTGTATTTTTCCACTTTTCCTTTGAAACTGTCGGTCCATCTCCCACATTCTTCTTCTTCTCAGACTGGTTGACCTTTTGGCCTTTTGACTGGTTGACCTTTTGGAGTTTGTTCTTCTGTTTCTTCTTCCTTTTCCCAGACTGGGGAGTGGTGGTGGTATCACCAGTCTAAGGAAACAGTTTGTTGTATTTTTTGGAATTCAGACGTATTGCATTTCCCTATATTACACTGACTAAACCACTTCCAAGAATTCTACTTACCACGTTCAGTTTCCGGGGGATGATCTCCTGTGTTATGGACAAGAGTTGTTGTTCCAGGATCTCTTCCTCGTGTTCACTGTCAGTGAAGATCAACTATACAACAACAACAACATACAAAATATAAAACATGGATATGGATCATCACTTCCATAATATCGACATGGACTTTCTGGATATCACCCTGGTTCCTCCAATGTGCTTGCCATAACTAACTGGAAAGCGTACCCTCTCAGACCTAACACTTGGAACATATAGCCACGGGGCTCATTGCCTATGGTGGACAAGCCAACCCTTTTACACAAAGGTGACGTAAACTTCCAGAAATTTACCTTGTGCTTCCTTTTCCCCTGCTGCAGTCGCCTCTGGCCGCACCGAGTCCCCGACGCCATCATTTTTAAAGTTCTAACTTGTGCCCCGCACTGTCTCCTTAATGGATATCATCTGCAGGAAACATGCGTATTTATAGGGTATGGTTCCAATGACATCATCACGCAACAGCCAATCCCTTTAAACTCCATATCATCAAATGCCGGTCCGACAAAAGGGGAAAACACGCCCACCAAAGCAAAAATCCAGGAATTCTACCTGGTGCCACGCCCTACTGTGAAGCGCTTGACACTTGGAACACAGCCATCGGCTCATTGCCTATGGTGGATGACTGCATTTCCACAAATTCAACATCAACTTCCAGGAATCCACCCTGGTTCTCAGTCTAAGTTCCATAATGGAAACATGCACTTCCAAATATTCTACTCCAGGGAAACACTTTTTGGAGAATGCAATAAGTCCAATAAGACTCAGACAAGGATTTCTTGGAAATCAAGCTTTATTTTGTTTAGATGTAATTGTAATGATGAAGAAGGAGCATGGTGATCAAATACACCGCTGAAAGCAGGCACAAGATTGCGATGGTCATCAAAATACAATCATCAGGACACAGGCAACTGCATCTAAAGGGAAAAAATCCTCAATTTAAAAATGTATCACTTAGCTTCAGGTTGAATTGCATATATCAATGTATCTTTCCGGGAATTGCACGTCGTCTTTAAGGATTTTATGTAACTATCCTGGATGTAGACCTTGCCTTCTGAATGAGTCTATTGTATCATAATATCTCAGTCTTTAAAATGGAATTACCCTGGCCTTGCTTCCCCGGTTGGGGTCGGTTGGGGCTGGACTCCATTTTGCACTTCCATTGTGATCCATAGCGGAGCTGGCGCTTCCACTGCAGAATGAAAGCCAAATAAACTCTATATTACATGATAAATAACGAGACAAGAACGTGCAAAGGGAACAATTCCAAAGATCGAACCTGGTCCTTCACGACGTGGCATTTCCACAATTCGAGCCTTTTTCCGTCTCTGTTTTCCACCTTGTAGGTGCGGAGATTCAAATTCACTCTGCTGCACTCCTGAAAGACATGTATATATACCCTTGGCGGTTGCCGGGAGTGATGCGATTGGCCGTAAACCAGTCAATTGTTGCAAAATCAAAAAGGCGCCAAATTCAAAATTCGAGTCGTTTTCCAGGTTGTCGACATGGAATTCCACAATGTCAACAGTCAAACCGAGCATTCTATTGGCTCTTGAAATTACTGGTGGGCGTGGCCTTTTCTGACCAAGAAGTATATAAGAAGCAATTCTGGCTGCAAGACAGACGTAGCGTCATGGACCGGCTTGCCTTCCAACTTTTCATCATGGTGCTAACAGCTAAAGGACTGGAAATCAACACCAGCACCAACAAGATTTTGGAGAAGGCTGAGGGAGAGAATGTGAAGCTGAACTGCGAGTTCACCACTGCCCCGGAGGATGAAGGAAATTTGGAGATCGAATGGAGCGTGAAGTCCGTACGCCACCCAATGGAAACGGCAGAGGTGCTCATGTATTCGGCCGGCCAGATCTACGACAGTCTCTATGAACCTCTAAAGGGCAGAGTCTACTTGCATTCAGAGGACCCTGAGAAAGGAGATGCTGCCATTCATCTTTCGCTGCTCACTCACAGAGACACCGGCATCTACACGTGCCAGGTTAAGAAGGCTCCAGGCATCCGAAGCATCAAGACAGTCCTCAGAGTGCTCAAACGGCCATCAAAGCCCAGGTGTTATTACACTGAAGGGGCTGGAGAGTTTGGCAAAACCAAAGTGCTACATTGTGGATCTCAGAAAGGTGCTGCACCTATCCGGTACCAATGGGCAAGAACACCACCCTGGAAACTGCTACCCACCTTGGCGGTGATGGATCAAACGGCAGGCACACTCACCATCCGAGATGCCAGTGAGAGCGATGCAGGAACTTACAAATGCACTGCAACTAATCATGTTGGTGTGGAGGAGTGCTTCCTGGAACTGAACCCACCATCGGTGGGAATGATTGTAGGAGCTGTAATAGGCGCCCTGATTTCCATCGGGATCATCGCTTCCATCACATACTTCATTGTACGGCAGCGAGAGGAGTCAGAAACCTCCAATGAGATTGTGGAAGATGCAAGTCCCACAACACGCCCCGAGATAAGTCTCCCAATACAACGCATGGAGGACACACCAACAACTGAGATGTCACCAACAACTTCTTTGTAAACACAATCACCAAACACTTTGTAAACTGTAATCACAATTAAAGAATAATGTGTGTGTGAAAATAAAATTAAAGAAATATGAATAAAAAAAAAACATAAGAATAAAAAATAAGCATCAGTCCCAGGCAACTCTCCTGGGCATGTGTCTGTGGTAGGTACCCCATAGGGGTCCAATTCCCGGAACATAACCCTGCCACCCATGCTCTCCCAACCTTTGCCCTCCATCAGGCAACTGTCTGTGGCATGCGTCTGAGGTAGTTACTGCATGGAGGTCCATTTCCTGGAATGTGAACTTAATGACTGTTCACCCTTAACCTTTGCCCTCTGTCAGGCAACTGTCGTGGGCATGTGTCTTTGGTACTTAGTACTTGGTTTTTGTCATTTTTGAGCTCCTCTCGCTGAGAGACGCACGTTTTGTGAAATGCAATGAAAATGAAGCCAAACTGTGCCCGTGGGCCGGTTTCTGAGCTGAAATGAGTGGAATGGTCAATTCCTGGCAATTCTGGGCCCAAACCGGGCAGCTGGCACGTTGTGCAGTGTTTTTGTCATTTTTGAACTGCTCTCGCTGAGAGACGCACGTTTTGTTAAATGTGTTGAAAATGAAGCCAAACTGTGTCAATGGGCCGGTTTCTGAGCTGAAATGAGTAGAATGGTCAATTCCTGGCTATTCTGGGCCCAAACCGGGCAGCTGGCACGTTGTGCAGTGTTTTTGTCATATTTGAGCTCCTCTCGCTGAGAGACGCACGTTTTGTGAAATGCAATGAAAATGAAGCCAAACTGTGCCCGTGGGCCGGTTTCTGAGCTGAAATGAGTGGAATGGTCAATTCCTGGCAATTCTGGGCCCAAACCGGGCAGCTGGCACGTTGTGCAGTGTTTTTGTCATTTTTGAACTGCTCTCGCTGAGAGACGCACGTTTTGTGAAATGTGTTGAAAATGAAGCCAAACTGTGTCAATGGGCCGGTTTCTGAGCTGAAATGAGTGGAATGGTCAATTCCTGGCAATTCTGGGCCCAAACCGGGCAGCTGGCACGTTGTGCAGTGTTTTTGTCATTTTTGAACTGCTCTCGCTGAGAGACGCACGTTTTGTGAAATGCAATGAAAATGAAGCCAAACTGTGCCCGTGGGCCGGTTTCTGAGCTGAAATGAGTAGAATGGTCAATTCCTGGCAATTCTGGGCCCAAACCGGGCAGCTGGCACGTTGTGCAGTGTTTTTGTCATATTTGAGCTCCTCTCGCTGAGAGACGCACGTTTTGTGAAATGCGTTGAAAATGAAGCCAAACTGTGCCCGTGGGCCGGTTTCTGAGCTGAAATGAGTAGAATGGTCAATTCCTGGCAATTCTGGGCCCAAACCGGGCAGCTGGCACGTTGTGCAGTGTTTTTGTCATTTTTGAACTGCTCTCGCTGAGAGACGCACGTTTTGTTAAATGTGTTGAAAATGAAGCCAAACTGTGTCAATGGGCCGGTTTCTGAGCTGAAATGAGTAGAATGGTCAATTCCTGGCAATTCTGGGCCCAAACCGGGCAGCTGGCACGTTGTGCAGTGTTTTTGTCATTTTTGAACTGCTCTCGCTGAGAGACGCACGTTTTGTTAAATGTGTTGAAAATGAAGCCAAACTGTGTCAATGGGCCGGTTTCTGAGCTGAAATGAGTGGAATGGTCAATTCCTGGCAATTCTGGGCCCAAACCGGGCAGCTGGCACGTTGTGCAGTGTTTTTGTCATATTTGAACTGCTCTCGCTGAGAGACGCACGTTTTGTGAAATGCAATGAAAATGAAGCCAAACTGTGCCCGTGGGCCGGTTTCTGAGCTGAAATGAGTGGAATGGTCAATTCCTGGCAATTCTGGGCCCAAACCGGGCAGCTGGCACGTTGTGCAGTGTTTTTGTCATTTTTGAACTGCTCTCGCTGAGAGACGCACGTTTTGTGAAATGTGTTGAAAATGAAGCCAAACTGTGTCAATGGGCCGGTTTCTGAGCTGAAATGAGTGGAATGGTCAATTCCTGGCTATTCTGGGCCCAAACCGGGCAGCTGGCACGTTGTGCAGTGTTTTTGTCATTTTTGAACTGCTCTCGCTGAGAGACGCACGTTTTGTGAAATGTGTTGAAAATGAAGCCAAACTGTGTCAATGGGCCGGTTTCTGAGCTGAAATGAGTAGAATGGTCAATTCCTGGCAATTCTGGGCCCAAACCGGGCAGCTGGCACGTTGTGCAGTGTTTTTGTCATTTTTGAACTGCTCTCGCTGAGAGACGCACGTTTTGTTAAATGTGTTGAAAATGAAGCCAAACTGTGTCAATGGGCCGGTTTCTGAGCTGAAATGAGTGGAATGGTCAATTCCTGGCTATTCTGGGCCCAAACCGGGCAGCTGGCACGTTGTGCAGTGTTTTTGTCATATTTGAGCTCCTCTCGCTGAGAGACGCACGTTTTGTGAAATGCAATGAAAATGAAGCCAAACTGTGCCCGTGGGCCGGTTTCTGAGCTGAAATGAGTGGAATGGTCAATTCCTGGCAATTCTGGGCCCAAACCGGGCAGCTGGCACGTTGTGCAGTGTTTTTGTCATTTTTGAACTGCTCTCGCTGAGAGACGCACGTTTTGTGAAATGTGTTGAAAATGAAGCCAAACTGTGTCAATGGGCCGGTTTCTGAGCTGAAATGAGTGGAATGGTCAATTCCTGGCAATTCTGGGCCCAAACCGGGCAGCTGGCACGTTGTGCAGTGTTTTTGTCATTTTTGAACTGCTCTCGCTGAGAGACGCACGTTTTGTGAAATGCAATGAAAATGAAGCCAAACTGTGCCCGTGGGCCGGTTTCTGAGCTGAAATGAGTGGAATGGTCAATTCCTGGCAATTCTGGGCCCAAACCGGGCAGCTGGCACGTTGTGCAGTGTTTTTGTCATTTTTGAACTGCTCTCGCTGAGAGACGCACGTTTTGTTAAATGTGTTGAAAATGAAGCCAAACTGTGTCAATGGGCCGGTTTCTGAGCTGAAATGAGTGGAATGGTCAATTCCTGGCAATTCTGGGCCCAAACCGGGCAGCTGGCACGTTGTGCAGTGTTTTTGTCATATTTGAGCTCCTCTCGCTGAGAGACGCACGTTTTGTGAAATGCAATGAAAATGAAGCCAAACTGTGCCCGTGGGCCGGTTTCTGAGCTGAAATGAGTGGAATGGTCAATTCCTGGCAATTCTGGGCCCAAACCGGGCAGCTGGCACGTTGTGCAGTGTTTTTGTCATTTTGAACTGCTCTCGCTGAGAGACGCACGTTTTGTTAAATGTGTTGAAAATGAAGCCAAACTGTGTCAATGGGCCGGTTTCTGAGCTGAAATGAGTAGAATGGTCAATTCCTGGCTATTCTGGGCCCAAACCGGGCAGCTGGCACGTTGTGCAGTGTTTTTGTCATTTTTGAACTGCTCTCGCTGAGAGACGCACGTTTTGTTAAATGTGTTGAAAATGAAGCCAAACTGTGTCAATGGGCCGGTTTCTGAGCTGAAATGAGTGGAATGGTCAATTCCTGGCAATTCTGGGCCCAAACCGGGCAGCTGGCACGTTGTGCAGTGTTTTTGTCATATTTGAGCTCCTCTCGCTGAGAGACGCACGTTTGGTGAAATGCGTTGAAAATGAAGCCAAACTGTGTCAATGGGCCGGTTTCTGAGCTGAAATGAGTAGAATGGTCAATTCCTGGCAATTCTGGGCCCAAACCGGGCAGCTGGCACGTTGTGCAGTGTTTTTGTCATATTTGAACTGCTCTCGCTGAGAGACGCACGTTTTGTGAAATGCAATGAAAATGAAGCCAAACTGTGCCCGTGGGCCGGTTTCTGAGCTGAAATGAGTGGAATGGTCAATTCCTGGCAATTCTGGGCCCAAACCGGGCAGCTGGCACGTTGTGCAGTGTGGGCCGGTTTCTGAGCTGAAATGAGTGGAATGGTCAATTCCTGGCAATTCTGGGCCCAAACCGGGCAGCTGGCACGTTGTGCAGTGTTTTTGTCATTTTTGAACTGCTCTCGCTGAGAGACGCACGTTTTGTGAAATGCAATGAAAATGAAGCCAAACTGTGTCAATGGGCCGGTTTCTGAGCTGAAATGAGTGGAATGGTCAATTCCTGGCAATTCTGGGCCCAAACCGGGCAGCTGGCACGTTGTGCAGTGTTTTTGTCATTTTTGAACTGCTCTCGCTGAGAGACGCACGTTTTGTTAAATGTGTTGAAAATGAAGCCAAACTGTGTCAATGGGCCGGTTTCTGAGCTGAAATGAGTAGAATGGTCAATTCCTGGCAATTCTGGGCCCAAACCGGGCAGCTGGCACGTTGTGCAGTGTTTTTGTCATTTTTGAACTGCTCTCGCTGAGAGACGCACGTTTTGTGAAATGCAATGAAAATGAAGCCAAACTGTGTCCGTGGGCCGGTTTCTGAGCTGAAATGAGTAGAATGGTCAATTCCTGGCTATTCTGGGCCCAAACCGGGCAGCTGGCACGTTGTGCAGTGTTTTTGTCATTTTTGAACTGCTCTCGCTGAGAGACGCACGTTTTGTGAAATGTGTTGAAAATGAAGCCAAACTGTGTCAATGGGCCGGTTTCTGAGCTGAAATGAGTGGAATGGTCAATTCCTGGCAATTCTGGGCCCAAACCGGGCAGCTGGCACGTTGTGCAGTGTTTTTGTCATTTTTGAACTGCTCTCGCTGAGAGACGCACGTTTTGTGAAATGCAATGAAAATGAAGCCAAACTGTGCCCGTGGGCCGGTTTCTGAGCTGAAATGAGTGGAATGGTCAATTCCTGGCAATTCTGGGCCCAAACCGGGCAGCTGGCACGTTGTGCAGTGTTTTTGTCATTTTTGAACTGCTCTCGCTGAGAGACGCACGTTTTGTTAAATGTGTTGAAAATGAAGCCAAACTGTGTCAATGGGCCGGTTTCTGAGCTGAAATGAGTGGAATGGTCAATTCCTGGCTATTCTGGGCCCAAACCGGGCAGCTGGCACGTTGTGCAGTGTTTTTGTCATATTTGAGCTCCTCTCGCTGAGAGACGCACGTTTTGTGAAATGCGTTGAAAATGAAGCCAAACTGTGTCAATGGGCCGGTTTCTGAGCTGAAATGAGTAGAATGGTCAATTCCTGGCAATTCTGGGCCCAAACCGGGCAGCTGGCACGTTGTGCAGTGTTTTTGTCATTTTGAACTGCTCTCGCTGAGAGACGCACGTTTTGTTAAATGTGTTGAAAATGAAGCCAAACTGTGTCAATGGGCCGGTTTCTGAGCTGAAATGAGTGGAATGGTCAATTCCTGGCAATTCTGGGCCCAAACCGGGCAGCTGGCACGTTGTGCAGTGTTTTTGTCATATTTGAGCTCCTCTCGCTGAGAGACGCACGTTTTGTGAAATGCAATGAAAATGAAGCCAAACTGTGCCCGTGGGCCGGTTTCTGAGCTGAAATGAGTAGAATGGTCAATTCCTGGCAATTCTGGGCCCAAACCGGGCAGCTGGCACGTTGTGCAGTGTTTTTGTCATTTTTGAACTGCTCTCGCTGAGAGACGCACGTTTTGTTAAATGTGTTGAAAATGAAGCCAAACTGTGTCAATGGGCCGGTTTCTGAGCTGAAATGAGTAGAATGGTCAATTCCTGGCAATTCTGGGCCCAAACCGGGCAGCTGGCACGTTGTGCAGTGTTTTTGTCATTTTTGAACTGCTCTCGCTGAGAGACGCACGTTTTGTTAAATGTGTTGAAAATGAAGCCAAACTGTGTCAATGGGCCGGTTTCTGAGCTGAAATGAGTGGAATGGTCAATTCCTGGCAATTCTGGGCCCAAACCGGGCAGCTGGCACGTTGTGCAGTGTTTTTGTCATTTTTGAACTGCTCTCGCTGAGAGACGCACGTTTTGTGAAATGCAATGAAAATGAAGCCAAACTGTGCCCGTGGGCCGGTTTCTGAGCTGAAATGAGTGGAATGGTCAATTCCTGGCAATTCTGGGCCCAAACCGGGCAGCTGGCACGTTGTGCAGTGTTTTTGTCATTTTTGAACTGCTCTCGCTGAGAGACGCACGTTTTGTTAAATGTGTTGAAAATGAAGCCAAACTGTGTCAATGGGCCGGTTTCTGAGCTGAAATGAGTGGAATGGTCAATTCCTGGCAATTCTGGGCCCAAACCGGGCAGCTGGCACGTTGTGCAGTGTTTTTGTCATATTTGAGCTCCTCTCGCTGAGAGACGCACGTTTTGTGAAATGCGTTGAAAATGAAGCCAAACTGTGTCAATGGGCCGGTTTCTGAGCTGAAATGAGTAGAATGGTCAATTCCTGGCAATTCTGGGCCCAAACCGGGCAGCTGGCACGTTGTGCAGTGTTTTTGTCATTTTTGAACTGCTCTCGCTGAGAGACGCACGTTTTGTGAAATGCAATGAAAATGAAGCCAAACTGTGCCCGTGGGCCGGTTTCTGAGCTGAAATGAGTGGAATGGTCAATTCCTGGCAATTCTGGGCCCAAACCGGGCAGCTGGCACGTTGTGCAGTGTTTTTGTCATATTTGAGCTCCTCTCGCTGAGAGACGCACGTTTTGTGAAATGCGTTGAAAATGAAGCCAAACTGTGTCAATGGGCCGGTTTCTGAGCTGAAATGAGTAGAATGGTCAATTCCTGGCAATTCTGGGCCCAAACCGGGCAGCTGGCACGTTGTGCAGTGTTTTTGTCATTTTTGAACTGCTCTCGCTGAGAGACGCACGTTTTGTTAAATGTGTTGAAAATGAAGCCAAACTGTGTCAATGGGCCGGTTTCTGAGCTGAAATGAGTAGAATGGTCAATTCCTGGCAATTCTGGGCCCAAACCGGGCAGCTGGCACGTTGTGCAGTGTTTTTGTCATTTTTGAGCTCCTCTCGCTGAGAGACGCACGTTTGGTGAAATGCGTTGAAAATGAAGCCAAACTGTGCCCGTGGGCCGGTTTCTGAGCTGAAATGAGTGGAATGGTCAATTCCTGGCAATTCTGGGCCCAAACCGGGCAGCTGGCACGTTGTGCAGTGTTTTTGTCATATTTGAGCTCCTCTCGCTGAGAGACGCACGTTTTGGTGAAATGCGTTGAAAATGAAGCCAAACTGTGTCAATGGGCCGGTTTCTGAGCTGAAATGAGTGGAATGGTCAATTCCTGGCAATTCTGGGCCCAAACCGGGCAGCTGGCACGTTGTGCAGTGTTTTTGTCATATTTGAGCTCCTCTCGCTGAGAGACGCACGTTTTGTGAAATGTGTTGAAAATGAAGCCAAACTGTGTCAATGGGCCGGTTTCTGAGCTGAAATGAGTGGAATGGTCAATTCCTGGCTATTCTGGGCCCAAACCGGGCAGCTGGCACGTTGTGCAGTGTTTTTGTCATTTTTGAACTGCTCTCGCTGAGAGACGCACGTTTTGTGAAATGCAATGAAAATGAAGCCAAACTGTGCCCGTGGGCCGGTTTCTGAGCTGAAATGAGTGGAATGGTCAATTCCTGGCAATTCTGGGCCCAAACCGGGCAGCTGGCACGTTGTGCAGTGTTTTTGTCATTTTGAACTGCTCTCGCTGAGAGACGCACGTTTTGTTAAATGTGTTGAAAATGAAGCCAAACTGTGTCAATGGGCCGGTTTCTGAGCTGAAATGAGTAGAATGGTCAATTCCTGGCAATTCTGGGCCCAAACCGGGCAGCTGGCACGTTGTGCAGTGTTTTTGTCATATTTGAGCTCCTCTCGCTGAGAGACGCACGTTTGGTGAAATGCGTTGAAAATGAAGCCAAACTGTGCCCGTGGGCCGGTTTCTGAGCTGAAATGAGTGGAATGGTCAATTCCTGGCAATTCTGGGCCCAAACCGGGCAGCTGGCACGTTGTGCAGTGTTTTTGTCATATTTGAGCTCCTCTCGCTGAGAGACGCACGTTTGGTGAAATGCGTTGAAAATGAAGCCAAACTGTGCCCGTGGGCCGGTTTCTGAGCTGAAATGAGTGGAATGGTCAATTCCTGGCAATTCTGGGCCCAAACCGGGCAGCTGGCACGTTGTGCTGTGTTTTTGTCATATTTGAGCTCCTCTCGCTGAGAGACGCACGTTTGTGAAATGCGTTGAAAATGAAGCCAAACTGTGTCAATGGGCCGGTTTCTGAGCTGAAATGAGTGGAATGGTCAATTCCTGGCAATTCTGGGCCCAAACCGGGCAGCTGGCACGTTGTGCAGTGTTTTTGTCATATTTGAGCTCCTCTCGCTGAGAGACGCACGTTTGGTGAAATGCGTTGAAAATGAAGCCAAACTGTGTCAATGGGCCGGTTTCTGAGCTGAAATGAGTAGAATGGTCAATTCCTGGCAATTCTGGGCCCAAACCGGGCAGCTGGCACGTTGTGCAGTGTTTTTGTCATTTTTGAACTGCTCTCGCTGAGAGACGCACGTTTTGTGAAATGCAATGAAAATGAAGCCAAACTGTGCCAATGGGCCGGTTTCTGAGCTGAAATGAGTGGAATGGTCAATTCCTGGCAATTCTGGGCCCAAACCGGGCAGCTGGCACGTTGTGCAGTGTTTTTGTCATATTTGAGCTCCTCTCGCTGAGAGACGCACGTTTTGTGAAATGTGTTGAAAATGAAGCCAAACTGTGTCAATGGGCCGGTTTCTGAGCTGAAATGAGTGGAATGGTCAATTCCTGGCAATTCTGGGCCCAAACCGGGCAGCTGGCACGTTGTGCAGTGTTTTTGTCATTTTTGAACTGCTCTCGCTGAGAGACGCACGTTTTGTGAAATGTGTTGAAAATGAAGCCAAACTGTGTCAATGGGCCGGTTTCTGAGCTGAAATGAGTAGAATGGTCAATTCCTGGCAATTCTGGGCCCAAACCGGGCAGCTGGCACGTTGTGCAGTGTTTTTGTCATTTTTGAACTGCTCTCGCTGAGAGACGCACGTTTTGTGAAATGCGTTGAAAATGAAGCCAAACTGTGTCAATGGGCCGGTTTCTGAGCTGAAATGAGTAGAATGGTCAATTCCTGGCAATTCTGGGCCCAAACCGGGCAGCTGGCACGTTGTGCAGTGTTTTTGTCATTTTTGAACTGCTCTCGCTGAGAGACGCACGTTTTGTTAAATGTGTTGAAAATGAAGCCAAACTGTGTCAATGGGCCGGTTTCTGAGCTGAAATGAGTGGAATGGTCAATTCCTGGCAATTCTGGGCCCAAACCGGGCAGCTGGCACGTTGTGCAGTGTTTTTGTCATATTTGAGCTCCTCTCGCTGAGAGACGCACGTTTTGTGAAATGTGTTGAAAATGAAGCCAAACTGTGTCAATGGGCCGGTTTCTGAGCTGAAATGAGTGGAATGGTCAATTCCTGGCAATTCTGGGCCCAAACCGGGCAGCTGGCACGTTGTGCAGTGTTTTTGTCATTTTGAACTGCTCTCGCTGAGAGACGCACGTTTTGTTAAATGTGTTGAAAATGAAGCCAAACTGTGTCAATGGGCCGGTTTCTGAGCTGAAATGAGTAGAATGGTCAATTCCTGGCAATTCTGGGCCCAAACCGGGCAGCTGGCACGTTGTGCAGTGTTTTTGTCATTTTTGAACTGCTCTCGCTGAGAGACGCACGTTTTGTGAAATGCAATGAAAATGAAGCCAAACTGTGTCAATGGGCCGGTTTCTGAGCTGAAATGAGTGGAATGGTCAATTCCTGGCAATTCTGGGCCCAAACCGGGCAGCTGGCACGTTGTGCAGTGTTTTTGTCATATTTGAGCTCCTCTCGCTGAGAGACGCACGTTTGTGAAATGCGTTGAAAATGAAGCCAAACTGTGTCAATGGGCCGGTTTCTGAGCTGAAATGAGTGGAATGGTCAATTCCTGGCAATTCTGGGCCCAAACCGGGCAGCTGGCACGTTGTGCAGTGTTTTTGTCATATTTGAGCTCCTCTCGCTGAGAGACGCACGTTTGGTGAAATGCGTTGAAAATGAAGCCAAACTGTGTCAATGGGCCGGTTTCTGAGCTGAAATGAGTGGAATGGTCAATTCCTGGCAATTCTGGGCCCAAACCGGGCAGCTGGCACGTTGTGCAGTGTTTTTGTCATATTTGAGCTCCTCTCGCTGAGAGACGCACGTTTGGTGAAATGCGTTGAAAATGAAGCCAAACTGTGTCAATGGGCCGGTTTCTGAGCTGAAATGAGTGGAATGGTCAATTCCTGGCAATTCTGGGCCCAAACCGGGCAGCTGGCACGTTGTGCAGTGTTTTTGTCATTTTGAGCTCCTCTCGCTGAGAGACGCACGTTTTGTGAAATGCGTTGAAAATGAAGCCAAACTGTGTCAATGGGCCGGTTTCTGAGCTGAAATGAGTAGAATGGTCAATTCCTGGCAATTCTGGGCCCAAACCGGGCAGCTGGCACGTTGTGCAGTGTTTTTGTCATTTTGAACTGCTCTCGCTGAGAGACGCACGTTTTGTTAAATGTGTTGAAAATGAAGCCAAACTGTGTCAATGGGCCGGTTTCTGAGCTGAAATGAGTGGAATGGTCAATTCCTGGCAATTCTGGGCCCAAACCGGGCAGCTGGCACGTTGTGCAGTGTTTTTGTCATATTTGAGCTCCTCTCGCTGAGAGACGCACGTTTTGTGAAATGTGTTGAAAATGAAGCCAAACTGTGCCGTGGGCCGGTTTCTGAGCTGAAATGAGTGGAATGGTCAATTCCTGGCAATTCTGGGCCCAAACCGGGCAGCTGGCACGTTGTGCAGTGTTTTTGTCATATTTGAGCTCCTCTCGCTGAGAGACGCACGTTTTGTTAAATGTGTTGAAAATGAAGCCAAACTGTTCAATGGGCCGGTTTCTGAGCTGAAATGAGTAGAATGGTCAATTCCTGGCAATTCTGGGCCCAAACCGGGCAGCTGGCACGTTGTGCAGTGTTTTTGTCATTTTTGAACTGCTCTCGCTGAGAGACGCACGTTTTGTGAAATGCGTTGAAAATGAAGCCAAACTGTGTCCGTGGGCCGGTTTCTGAGCTGAAATGAGTGGAATGGTCAATTCCTGGCAATTCTGGGCCCAAACCGGGCAGCTGGCACGTTGTGCAGTGTTTTTGTCATTTTTGAACTGCTCTCGCTGAGAGACGCACGTTTTGTTAAATGTGTTGAAAATGAAGCCAAACTGTGTCAATGGGCCGGTTTCTGAGCTGAAATGAGTGGAATGGTCAATTCCTGGCAATTCTGGGCCCAAACCGGGCAGCTGGCACGTTGTGCAGTGTTTTTGTCATTTTTGAACTGCTCTCGCTGAGAGACGCACGTTTTGTGAAATGCAATGAAAATGAAGCCAAACTGTGTCAATGGGCCGGTTTCTGAGCTGAAATGAGTGGAATGGTCAATTCCTGGCAATTCTGGGCCCAAACCGGGCAGCTGGCACGTTGTGCAGTGTTTTTGTCATTTTTGAACTGCTCTCGCTGAGAGACGCACGTTTTGTTAAATGTGTTGAAAATGAAGCCAAACTGTGTCAATGGGCCGGTTTCTGAGCTGAAATGAGTGGAATGGTCAATTCCTGGCAATTCTGGGCCCAAACCGGGCAGCTGGCACGTTGTGCAGTGTTTTTGTCATATTTGAGCTCCTCTCGCTGAGAGACGCACGTTTTGTGAAATGCAATGAAAATGAAGCCAAACTGTGTCAATGGGCCGGTTTCTGAGCTGAAATGAGTGGAATGGTCAATTCCTGGCAATTCTGGGCCCAAACCGGGCAGCTGGCACGTTGTGCAGTGTTTTTGTCATATTTGAGCTCCTCTCGCTGAGAGACGCACGTTTGGTGAAATGCGTTGAAAATGAAGCCAAACTGTGTCAATGGGCCGGTTTCTGAGCTGAAATGAGTGGAATGGTCAATTCCTGGCAATTCTGGGCCCAAACCGGGCAGCTGGCACGTTGTGCAGTGTTTTTGTCATTTTTGAACTGCTCTCGCTGAGAGACGCACGTTTTGTTAAATGTGTTGAAAATGAAGCCAAACTGTGTCAATGGGCCGGTTTCTGAGCTGAAATGAGTGGAATGGTCAATTCCTGGCAATTCTGGGCCCAAACCGGGCAGCTGGCACGTTGTGCAGTGTTTTTGTCATATTTGAGCTCCTCTCGCTGAGAGACGCACGTTTTGTGAAATGCAATGAAAATGAAGCCAAACTGTGCCAATGGGCCGGTTTCTGAGCTGAAATGAGTGGAATGGTCAATTCCTGGCAATTCTGGGCCCAAACCGGGCAGCTGGCACGTTGTGCAGTGTTTTTGTCATATTTGAGCTCCTCTCGCTGAGAGACGCACGTTTGGTGAAATGCGTTGAAAATGAAGCCAAACTGTGTCAATGGGCCGGTTTCTGAGCTGAAATGAGTGGAATGGTCAATTCCTGGCAATTCTGGGCCCAAACCGGGCAGCTGGCACGTTGTGCAGTGTTTTTGTCATATTTGAGCTCCTCTCGCTGAGAGACGCACGTTTGGTGAAATGTGTTGAAAATGAAGCCAAACTGTGTCAATGGGCCGGTTTCTGAGCTGAAATGAGTGGAATGGTCAATTCCTGGCAATTCTGGGCCCAAACCGGGCAGCTGGCACGTTGTGCAGTGTTTTTGTCATATTTGAGCTCCTCTCGCTGAGAGACGCACGTTTGGTGAAATGCGTTGAAAATGAAGCCAAACTGTGTCAATGGGCCGGTTTCTGAGCTGAAATGAGTAGAATGGTCAATTCCTGGCAATTCTGGGCCCAAACCGGGCAGCTGGCACGTTGTGCAGTGTTTTTGTCATATTTGAGCTCCTCTCGCTGAGAGACGCACGTTTTGTGAAATGCAATGAAAATGAAGCCAAACTGTGTCAATGGGCCGGTTTCTGAGCTGAAATGAGTGGAATGGTCAATTCCTGGCAATTCTGGGCCCAAACCGGGCAGCTGGCACGTTGTGCAGTGTTTTTGTCATTTTTGAACTGCTCTCGCTGAGAGACGCACGTTTTGTTAAATGTGTTGAAAATGAAGCCAAACTGTGTCAATGGGCCGGTTTCTGAGCTGAAATGAGTGGAATGGTCAATTCCTGGCAATTCTGGGCCCAAACCGGGCAGCTGGCACGTTGTGCAGTGTTTTTGTCATTTTGAACTGCTCTCGCTGAGAGACGCACGTTTTGTGAAATGCAATGAAAATGAAGCCAAACTGTGCCAATGGGCCGGTTTCTGAGCTGAAATGAGTGGAATGGTCAATTCCTGGCAATTCTGGGCCCAAACCGGGCAGCTGGCACGTTGTGCAGTGTTTTTGTCATTTTTGAACTGCTCTCGCTGAGAGACGCACGTTTTGTTAAATGTGTTGAAAATGAAGCCAAACTGTGTCAATGGGCCGGTTTCTGAGCTGAAATGAGTGGAATGGTCAATTCCTGGCAATTCTGGGCCCAAACCGGGCAGCTGGCACGTTGTGCAGTGTTTTTGTCATATTTGAGCTCCTCTCGCTGAGAGACGCACGTTTTGTGAAATGCAATGAAAATGAAGCCAAACTGTGCCCGTGGGCCGGTTTCTGAGCTGAAATGAGTGGAATGGTCAATTCCTGGCAATTCTGGGCCCAAACCGGGCAGCTGGCACGTTGTGCAGTGTTTTTGTCATATTTGAGCTCCTCTCGCTGAGAGACGCACGTTTGGTGAAATGCAATGAAAATGAAGCCAAACTGTGTCAATGGGCCGGTTTCTGAGCTGAAATGAGTGGAATGGTCAATTCCTGGCAATTCTGGGCCCAAACCGGGCAGCTGGCACGTTGTGCAGTGTTTTTGTCATTTTTGAACTGCTCTCGCTGAGAGACGCACGTTTTGTTAAATGTGTTGAAAATGAAGCCAAACTGTGTCAATGGGCCGGTTTCTGAGCTGAAATGAGTGGAATGGTCAATTCCTGGCAATTCTGGGCCCAAACCGGGCAGCTGGCACGTTGTGCAGTGTTTTTGTCATATTTGAGCTCCTCTCGCTGAGAGACGCACGTTTTGTGAAATGCAATGAAAATGAAGCCAAACTGTGCCGTGGGCCGGTTTCTGAGCTGAAATGAGTGGAATGGTCAATTCCTGGCAATTCTGGGCCCAAACCGGGCAGCTGGCACGTTGTGCAGTGTTTTTGTCATATTTGAGCTCCTCTCGCTGAGAGACGCACGTTTGGTGAAATGCGTTGAAAATGAAGCCAAACTGTGTCAATGGGCCGGTTTCTGAGCTGAAATGAGTGGAATGGTCAATTCCTGGCAATTCTGGGCCCAAACCGGGCAGCTGGCACGTTGTGCAGTGTTTTTGTCATATTTGAGCTCCTCTCGCTGAGAGACGCACGTTTGGTGAAATGCGTTGAAAATGAAGCCAAACTGTGTCAATGGGCCGGTTTCTGAGCTGAAATGAGTGGAATGGTCAATTCCTGGCAATTCTGGGCCCAAACCGGGCAGCTGGCACGTTGTGCAGTGTTTTTGTCATATTTGAGCTCCTCTCGCTGAGAGACGCACGTTTGGTGAAATGCGTTGAAAATGAAGCCAAACTGTGTCAATGGGCCGGTTTCTGAGCTGAAATGAGTAGAATGGTCAATTCCTGGCAATTCTGGGCCCAAACCGGGCAGCTGGCACGTTGTGCTGTGTTTTTGTCATTTTGAACTGCTCTCGCTGAGAGACGCACGTTTTGTGAAATGCAATGAAAATGAAGCCAAACTGTGTCCGTGGGCCGGTTTCTGAGCTGAAATGAGTGGAATGGTCAATTCCTGGCAATTCTGGGCCCAAACCGGGCAGCTGGCACGTTGTGCAGTGTTTTTGTCATTTTTGAACTGCTCTCGCTGAGAGACGCACGTTTTGTTAAATGTGTTGAAAATGAAGCCAAACTGTGTCAATGGGCCGGTTTCTGAGCTGAAATGAGTGGAATGGTCAATTCCTGGCAATTCTGGGCCCAAACCGGGCAGCTGGCACGTTGTGCAGTGTTTTTGTCATATTTGAGCTCCTCTCGCTGAGAGACGCACGTTTGTGAAATGCAATGAAAATGAAGCCAAACTGTGCCAATGGGCCGGTTTCTGAGCTGAAATGAGTGGAATGGTCAATTCCTGGCAATTCTGGGCCCAAACCGGGCAGCTGGCACGTTGTGCTGTGTTTTTGTCATATTTGAGCTCCTCTCGCTGAGAGACGCACGTTTGGTGAAATGCGTTGAAAATGAAGCCAAACTGTGCCAATGGGCCGGTTTCTGAGCTGAAATGAGTGGAATGGTCAATTCCTGGCAATTCTGGGCCCAAACCGGGCAGCTGGCACGTTGTGCAGTGTTTTTGTCATTTTTGAACTGCTCTCGCTGAGAGACGCACGTTTGTTAAATGTGTTGAAAATGAAGCCAAACTGTGTCAATGGGCCGGTTTCTGAGCTGAAATGAGTGGAATGGTCAATTCCTGGCAATTCTGGGCCCAAACCGGGCAGCTGGCACGTTGTGCAGTGTTTTTGTCATTTTTGAACTGCTCTCGCTGAGAGACGCACGTTTGTGAAATGCAATGAAAATGAAGCCAAACTGTGCCCGTGGGCCGGTTTCTGAGCTGAAATGAGTGGAATGGTCAATTCCTGGCAATTCTGGGCCCAAACCGGGCAGCTGGCACGTTGTGCAGTGTTTTTGTCATTTTGAACTGCTCTCGCTGAGAGACGCACGTTTTGTTAAATGTGTTGAAAATGAAGCCAAACTGTGTCAATGGGCCGGTTTCTGAGCTGAAATGAGTGGAATGGTCAATTCCTGGCAATTCTGGGCCCAAACCGGGCAGCTGGCACGTTGTGCAGTGTTTTTGTCATTTTTGAGCTCCTCTCGCTGAGAGACGCACGTTTTGTGAAATGCAATGAAAATGAAGCCAAACTGTGCCAATGGGCCGGTTTCTGAGCTGAAATGAGTGGAATGGTCAATTCCTGGCAATTCTGGGCCCAAACCGGGCAGCTGGCACGTTGTGCAGTGTTTTTGTCATTTTGAGCTCCTCTCGCTGAGAGACGCACGTTTGGTGAAATGCGTTGAAAATGAAGCCAAACTGTGTCAATGGGCCGGTTTCTGAGCTGAAATGAGTAGAATGGTCAATTCCTGGCAATTCTGGGCCCAAACCGGGCAGCTGGCACGTTGTGCTGTGTTTTTGTCATATTTGAGCTCCTCTCGCTGAGAGACGCACGTTTTGTGAAATGCGTTGAAAATGAAGCCAAACTGTGCCAATGGGCCGGTTTCTGAGCTGAAATGAGTGGAATGGTCAATTCCTGGCAATTCTGGGCCCAAACCGGGCAGCTGGCACGTTGTGCAGTGTTTTTGTCATATTTGAGCTCCTCTCGCTGAGAGACGCACGTTTTGTGAAATGCAATGAAAATGAAGCCAAACTGTGCCAATGGGCCGGTTTCTGAGCTGAAATGAGTGGAATGGTCAATTCCTGGCAATTCTGGGCCCAAACCGGGCAGCTGGCACGTTGTGCAGTGTTTTTGTCATTTTTGAACTGCTCTCGCTGAGAGACGCACGTTTTGTGAAATGCAATGAAAATGAAGCCAAACTGTGCAATGGGCCGGTTTCTGAGCTGAAATGAGTGGAATGGTCAATTCCTGGCAATTCTGGGCCCAAACCGGGCAGCTGGCACGTTGTGCTGTGTTTTTGTCATATTTGAGCTCCTCTCGCTGAGAGACGCACGTTTGTGAAATGCGTTGAAAATGAAGCCAAACTGTGTCAATGGGCCGGTTTCTGAGCTGAAATGAGTGGAATGGTCAATTCCTGGCAATTCTGGGCCCAAACCGGGCAGCTGGCACGTTGTGCTGTGTTTTTGTCATATTTGAGCTCCTCTCGCTGAGAGACGCACGTTTTGTGAAATGCGTTGAAAATGAAGCCAAACTGTGTCCGTGGGCCGGTTTCTGAGCTGAAATGAGTGGAATGGTCAATTCCTGGCAATTCTGGGCCCAAACCGGGCAGCTGGCACGTTGTGCAGTGTTTTTGTCATATTTGAGCTCCTCTCGCTGAGAGACGCACGTTTGGTGAAATGCGTTGAAAATGAAGCCAAACTGTGTCAATGGGCCGGTTTCTGAGCTGAAATGAGTAGAATGGTCAATTCCTGGCAATTCTGGGCCCAAACCGGGCAGCTGGCACGTTGTGCAGTGTTTTTGTCATATTTGAGCTCCTCTCGCTGAGAGACGCACGTTTGTGAAATGCGTTGAAAATGAAGCCAAACTGTGTCAATGGGCCGGTTTCTGAGCTGAAATGAGTGGAATGGTCAATTCCTGGCAATTCTGGGCCCAAACCGGGCAGCTGGCACGTTGTGCAGTGTTTTTGTCATTTTGAACTGCTCTCGCTGAGAGACGCACGTTTTGTGAAATGCAATGAAAATGAAGCCAAACTGTGTCAATGGGCCGGTTTCTGAGCTGAAATGAGTGGAATGGTCAATTCCTGGCAATTCTGGGCCCAAACCGGGCAGCTGGCACGTTGTGCTGTGTTTTTGTCATATTGAGCTCCTCTCGCTGAGAGACGCACGTTTGGTGAAATGCGTTGAAAATGAAGCCAAACTGTGTCAATGGGCCGGTTTCTGAGCTGAAATGAGTGGAATGGTCAATTCCTGGCAATTCTGGGCCCAAACCGGGCAGCTGGCACGTTGTGCTGTGTTTTTGTCATATTTGAGCTCCTCTCGCTGAGAGACGCACGTTTGGTGAAATGCGTTGAAAATGAAGCCAAACTGTGCAATGGGCCGGTTTCTGAGCTGAAATGAGTGGAATGGTCAATTCCTGGCAATTCTGGGCCCAAACCGGGCAGCTGGCACGTTGTGCTGTGTTTTTGTCATATTTGAGCTCCTCTCGCTGAGAGACGCACGTTTGGTGAAATGCGTTGAAAATGAAGCCAAACTGTGTCAATGGGCCGGTTTCTGAGCTGAAATGAGTGGAATGGTCAATTCCTGGCAATTCTGGGCCCAAACCGGGCAGCTGGCACGTTGTGCAGTGTTTTTGTCATTTTGAACTGCTCTCGCTGAGAGACGCACGTTTTGTTAAATGTGTTGAAAATGAAGCCAAACTGTGTCAATGGGCCGGTTTCTGAGCTGAAATGAGTGGAATGGTCAATTCCTGGCAATTCTGGGCCCAAACCGGGCAGCTGGCACGTTGTGCAGTGTTTTTGTCATTTTTGAGCTCCTCTCGCTGAGAGACGCACGTTTTGTGAAATGCAATGAAAATGAAGCCAAACTGTGTCAATGGGCCGGTTTCTGAGCTGAAATGAGTGGAATGGTCAATTCCTGGCAATTCTGGGCCCAAACCGGGCAGCTGGCACGTTGTGCTGTGTTTTGTCATTTGAGCTCCTCTCGCTGAGAGACGCACGTTTGTGAAATGCGTTGAAAATGAAGCCAAACTGTGCAATGGGCCGGTTTCTGAGCTGAAATGAGTGGAATGGTCAATTCCTGGCAATTCTGGGCCCAAACCGGGCAGCTGGCACGTTGTGCAGTGTTTTGTCATTTTGACTGCTCTCGCTGAGAGACGCACGTTTTGTTAAATGTTGAAAATGAAGCCAAACTGTGTCAATGGGCCGGTTTCTGAGCTGAAATGAGTGGAATGGTCAATTCCTGGCAATTCTGGGCCAAAACGGGCAGCTGGCACGTTGTGCAGTGTTTTTGTCATTTTGAGCTCCTCTCGCTGAGAGACGCACGTTTTGTGAAATGCAATGAAAATGAAGCCAAACTGTGCAATGGGCCGGTTTCTGAGCTGAAATGAGTGGAATGGTCAATTCCTGGCAATTCTGGGCCCAAACCGGGCAGCTGGCACGTTGTGCAGTGTTTTTGTCATTTTTGAACCTCTCGCTGAGAGACGCACGTTTGTGAAATGTGTTGAAAATGAAGCCAAACTGTGTCAATGGGCCGGTTTCTGAGCTGAAATGAGTGGAATGGTCAATTCCTGGCAATTCTGGGCCCAAACCGGGCAGCTGGCACGTTGTGCAGTGTTTTTGTCATTTTGAACTGCTCTCGCTGAGAGACGCACGTTTGTAAATGTGTTGAAAATGAAGCCAAACTGTGTCAATGGGCCGGTTTCTGAGCTGAAATGAGTGGAATGGTCAATTCCTGGCAATTCTGGGCCCAAACGGGCAGCTGGCACGTTGTGCAGTGTTTTGTCATTTTGAACTGCTCTCGCTGAGAGACGCACGTTTGTGAAATGTGTTGAAAATGAAGCCAAACTGTGTCAATGGGCCGGTTTCTGAGCTGAAATGAGTGGAATGGTCAATTCCTGGCAATTCTGGGCCCAAACCGGGCAGCTGGCACGTTGTGCTGTTTTTGTCATATTTGAGCTCCTCTCGCTGAGAGACGCACGTTTGGTGAAATGCGTTGAAAATGAAGCCAAACTGTGTCAATGGGCCGGTTTCTGAGCTGAAATGAGTGGAATGGTCAATTCCTGGCAATTCTGGGCCCAAACCGGGCAGCTGGCACGTTGTGCAGTGTTTTTGTCATTTTTGAGCTGCTCTCGCTGAGAGACGCACGTTTGTGAAATGCAATGAAAATGAAGCCAAACTGTGTCAATGGGCCGGTTTCTGAGCTGAAATGAGTGGAATGGTCAATTCCTGGCAATTCTGGGCCCAAACCGGGCAGCTGGCACGTTGTGCTGTGTTTTTGTCATATTTGAGCTCCTCTCGCTGAGAGACGCACGTTTGGTGAAATGCGTTGAAAATGAAGCCAAACTGTGTCAATGGGCCGGTTTCTGAGCTGAAATGAGTGGAATGGTCAATTCCTGGCAATTCTGGGCCCAAACCGGGCAGCTGGCACGTTGTGCAGTGTTTTGTCATATTTGAGCTCCTCTCGCTGAGAGACGCACGTTTTGTGAAATGCAATGAAAATGAAGCCAAACTGTGCCAATGGGCCGGTTTCTGAGCTGAAATGAGTGGAATGGTCAATTCCTGGCAATTCTGGGCCCAAACCGGGCAGCTGGCACGTTGTGCAGTGTTTTTGTCATATTTGAGCTCCTCTCGCTGAGAGACGCACGTTTGTGAAATGCGTTGAAAATGAAGCCAAACTGTGTCAATGGGCCGGTTTCTGAGCTGAAATGAGTGGAATGGTCAATTCCTGGCAATTCTGGGCCCAAACCGGGCAGCTGGCACGTTGTGCAGTGTTTTTGTCATATTTGAGCTCCTCTCGCTGAGAGACGCACGTTTGGTGAAATGCGTTGAAAATGAAGCCAAACTGTGTCAATGGGCCGGTTTCTGAGCTGAAATGAGTGGAATGGTCAATTCCTGGCAATTCTGGGCCCAAACCGGGCAGCTGGCACGTTGTGCAGTGTTTTTGTCATTTTTGAATCCTCTCGCTGAGAGACGCACGTTTGGTGAAATGCGTTGAAAATGAAGCCAAACTGTGTCAATGGGCCGGTTTCTGAGCTGAAATGAGTGGAATGGTCAATTCCTGGCAATTCTGGGCCCAAACCGGGCAGCTGGCACGTTGTGCAGTGTTTTTGTCATTTTGAACTGCTCTCGCTGAGAGACGCACGTTTTGTGAAATGTGTTGAAAATGAAGCCAAACTGTGTCAATGGGCCGGTTTCTGAGCTGAAATGAGTGGAATGGTCAATTCCTGGCAATTCTGGGCCCAAACCGGGCAGCTGGCACGTTGTGCAGTGTTTTTGTCATTTTTGAGCTCCTCTCGCTGAGAGACGCACGTTTGTGAAATGCAATGAAAATGAAGCCAAACTGTGCCAATGGGCCGGTTTCTGAGCTGAAATGAGTGGAATGGTCAATTCCTGGCAATTCTGGGCCCAAACCGGGCAGCTGGCACGTTGTGCAGTGTTTTTGTCATATTTGAGCTCCTCTCGCTGAGAGACGCACGTTTGGTGAAATGCGTTGAAAATGAAGCCAAACTGTGTCAATGGGCCGGTTTCTGAGCTGAAATGAGTGGAATGGTCAATTCCTGGCAATTCTGGGCCCAAACGGGCAGCTGGCACGTTGTGCAGTGTTTTTGTCATTTTGAACTGCTCTCGCTGAGAGACGCACGTTTTGTTAAATGTGTTGAAAATGAAGCCAAACTGTGTCAATGGGCCGGTTTCTGAGCTGAAATGAGTGGAATGGTCAATTCCTGGCAATTCTGGGCCCAAACCGGGCAGCTGGCACGTTGTGCAGTGTTTTTGTCATTTTGAACTGCTCTCGCTGAGAGACGCACGTTTTGTGAAATGCAATGAAAATGAAGCCAAACTGTGTCAATGGGCCGGTTTCTGAGCTGAAATGAGTGGAATGGTCAATTCCTGGCAATTCTGGGCCCAAACCGGGCAGCTGGCACGTTGTGCAGTGTTTTTGTCATTTTTGAACTGCTCTCGCTGAGAGACGCACGTTTTGTGAAATGTGTTGAAAATGAAGCCAAACTGTGTCAATGGGCCGGTTTCTGAGCTGAAATGAGTGGAATGGTCAATTCCTGGCAATTCTGGGCCCAAACCGGGCAGCTGGCACGTTGTGCTGTGTTTTTGTCATATTTGAGCTCCTCTCGCTGAGAGACGCACGTTTTGTGAAATGCAATGAAAATGAAGCCAAACTGTGCAATGGGCCGGTTTCTGAGCTGAAATGAGTGGAATGGTCAATTCCTGGCAATTCTGGGCCCAAACCGGGCAGCTGGCACGTTGTGCTGTGTTTTTGTCATATTTGAGCTCCTCTCGCTGAGAGACGCACGTTTGGTGAAATGCGTTGAAAATGAAGCCAAACTGTGCAATGGGCCGGTTTCTGAGCTGAAATGAGTGGAATGGTCAATTCCTGGCAATTCTGGGCCCAAACCGGGCAGCTGGCACGTTGTGCAGTGTTTTTGTCATTTTGAGCTGCTCTCGCTGAGAGACGCACGTTTTGTTAAATGTGTTGAAAATGAAGCCAAACTGTGTCAATGGGCCGGTTTCTGAGCTGAAATGAGTGGAATGGTCAATTCCTGGCAATTCTGGGCCCAAACCGGGCAGCTGGCACGTTGTGCAGTGTTTTTGTCATATTTGAGCTCCTCTCGCTGAGAGACGCACGTTTGGTGAAATGCGTTGAAAATGAAGCCAAACTGTGTCAATGGGCCGGTTTCTGAGCTGAAATGAGTGGAATGGTCAATTCCTGGCAATTCTGGGCCCAAACCGGGCAGCTGGCACGTTGTGCTGTGTTTTTGTCATATTTGAGCTCCTCTCGCTGAGAGACGCACGTTTGTGAAATGCGTTGAAAATGAAGCCAAACTGTGTCAATGGGCCGGTTTCTGAGCTGAAATGAGTGGAATGGTCAATTCCTGGCAATTCTGGGCCCAAACCGGGCAGCTGGCACGTTGTGCTGTGTTTTTGTCATTTTGAGCTCCTCTCGCTGAGAGACGCACGTTTGGTGAAATGCGTTGAAAATGAAGCCAAACTGTGTCAATGGGCCGGTTTCTGAGCTGAAATGAGTGGAATGGTCAATTCCTGGCAATTCTGGGCCCAAACCGGGCAGCTGGCACGTTGTGCTGTGTTTTTGTCATATTTGAGCTCCTCTCGCTGAGAGACGCACGTTTGGTGAAATGCGTTGAAAATGAAGCCAAACTGTGTCAATGGGCCGGTTTCTGAGCTGAAATGAGTAGAATGGTCAATTCCTGGCAATTCTGGGCCCAAACCGGGCAGCTGGCACGTTGTGCAGTGTTTTTGTCATATTTGAGCTCCTCTCGCTGAGAGACGCACGTTTTGTGAAATGCGTTGAAAATGAAGCCAAACTGTGTCAATGGGCCGGTTTCTGAGCTGAAATGAGTGGAATGGTCAATTCCTGGCAATTCTGGGCCCAAACCGGGCAGCTGGCACGTTGTGCAGTGTTTTTGTCATATTTGAGCTCCTCTCGCTGAGAGACGCACGTTTGTGAAATGCGTTGAAAATGAAGCCAAACTGTGTCAATGGGCCGGTTTCTGAGCTGAAATGAGTGGAATGGTCAATTCCTGGCAATTCTGGGCCCAAACCGGGCAGCTGGCACGTTGTGCAGTGTTTTGTCATTTTTGAGCTCCTCTCGCTGAGAGACGCACGTTTTGTGAAATGCGTTGAAAATGAAGCCAAACTGTGTCAATGGGCCGGTTTCTGAGCTGAAATGAGTAGAATGGTCAATTCCTGGCAATTCTGGGCCCAAACCGGGCAGCTGGCACGTTGTGCAGTGTTTTTGTCATTTTTGAATGCTCTCGCTGAGAGACGCACGTTTTGTGAAATGCAATGAAAATGAAGCCAAACTGTGTCAATGGGCCGGTTTCTGAGCTGAAATGAGTAGAATGGTCAATTCCTGGCAATTCTGGGCCCAAACCGGGCAGCTGGCACGTTGTGCAGTGTTTTTGTCATATTTGAGCTCCTCTCGCTGAGAGACGCACGTTTTGTGAAATGTGTTGAAAATGAAGCCAAACTGTGTCAATGGGCCGGTTTCTGAGCTGAAATGAGTGGAATGGTCAATTCCTGGCAATTCTGGGCCCAAACCGGGCAGCTGGCACGTTGTGCAGTGTTTTGTCATTTTGAGCTGCTCTCGCTGAGAGACGCACGTTTTGTTAAATGTGTTGAAAATGAAGCCAAACTGTGTCAATGGGCCGGTTTCTGAGCTGAAATGAGTAGAATGGTCAATTCCTGGCAATTCTGGGCCCAAACCGGGCAGCTGGCACGTTGTGCAGTGTTTTTGTCATTTTGAGCTGCTCTCGCTGAGAGACGCACGTTTTGTGAAATGCAATGAAAATGAAGCCAAACTGTGCAATGGGCCGGTTTCTGAGCTGAAATGAGTGGAATGGTCAATTCCTGGCAATTCTGGGCCCAAACCGGGCAGCTGGCACGTTGTGCTGTGTTTTTGTCATATTGAGCTCCTCTCGCTGAGAGACGCACGTTTGGTGAAATGCGTTGAAAATGAAGCCAAACTGTGTCAATGGGCCGGTTTCTGAGCTGAAATGAGTGGAATGGTCAATTCCTGGCAATTCTGGGCCCAAACCGGGCAGCTGGCACGTTGTGCTGTGTTTTTGTCATATTTGAGCTCCTCTCGCTGAGAGACGCACGTTTGGTGAAATGCGTTGAAAATGAAGCCAAACTGTGTCAATGGGCCGGTTTCTGAGCTGAAATGAGTGGAATGGTCAATTCCTGGCAATTCTGGGCCCAAACCGGGCAGCTGGCACGTTGTGCTGTGTTTTGTCATATTTGAGCTCCTCTCGCTGAGAGACGCACGTTTGGTGAAATGCGTTGAAAATGAAGCCAAACTGTGTCAATGGGCCGGTTTCTGAGCTGAAATGAGTGGAATGGTCAATTCCTGGCAATTCTGGGCCCAAACCGGGCAGCTGGCACGTTGTGCTGTGTTTTTGTCATATTTGAGCTCCTCTCGCTGAGAGACGCACGTTTGTGAAATGCGTTGAAAATGAAGCCAAACTGTGTCAATGGGCCGGTTTCTGAGCTGAAATGAGTGGAATGGTCAATTCCTGGCAATTCTGGGCCCAAACCGGGCAGCTGGCACGTTGTGCTGTGTTTTTGTCATTTTGAGCTCCTCTCGCTGAGAGACGCACGTTTGGTGAAATGCGTTGAAAATGAAGCCAAACTGTGTCAATGGGCCGGTTTCTGAGCTGAAATGAGTAGAATGGTCAATTCCTGGCAATTCTGGGCCCAAACCGGGCAGCTGGCACGTTGTGCAGTGTTTTTGTCATTTTGAGCTCCTCTCGCTGAGAGACGCACGTTTTGTAAATGCGTTGAAAATGAAGCCAAACTGTGTCAATGGGCCGGTTTCTGAGCTGAAATGAGTGGAATGGTCAATTCCTGGCAATTCTGGGCCCAAACCGGGCAGCTGGCACGTTGTGCAGTGTTTTTGTCATATTTGAGCTCCTCTCGCTGAGAGACGCACGTTTTGTGAAATGCAATGAAAATGAAGCCAAACTGTGCAATGGGCCGGTTTCTGAGCTGAAATGAGTGGAATGGTCAATTCCTGGCAATTCTGGGCCCAAACCGGGCAGCTGGCACGTTGTGCAGTGTTTTGTCATTTTGAGCTCCTCTCGCTGAGAGACGCACGTTTTGTGAAATGTGTTGAAAATGAAGCCAAACTGTGTCAATGGGCCGGTTTCTGAGCTGAAATGAGTAGAATGGTCAATTCCTGGCAATTCTGGGCCCAAACCGGGCAGCTGGCACGTTGTGCAGTGTTTTTGTCATTTTTGAACTGCTCTCGCTGAGAGACGCACGTTTTGTTAAATGTGTTGAAAATGAAGCCAAACTGTGTCAATGGGCCGGTTTCTGAGCTGAAATGAGTGGAATGGTCAATTCCTGGCAATTCTGGGCCCAAACCGGGCAGCTGGCACGTTGTGCTGTGTTTTTGTCATATTTGAGCTCCTCTCGCTGAGAGACGCACGTTGGTGAAATGCGTTGAAAATGAAGCCAAACTGTGTCAATGGGCCGGTTTCTGAGCTGAAATGAGTAGAATGGTCAATTCCTGGCAATTCTGGGCCCAAACCGGGCAGCTGGCACGTTGTGCAGTGTTTTGTCATTTTTGAACTGCTCTCGCTGAGAGACGCACGTTTGTGAAATGCAATGAAAATGAAGCCAAACTGTGCCAATGGGCCGGTTTCTGAGCTGAAATGAGTGGAATGGTCAATTCCTGGCAATTCTGGGCCCAAACCGGGCAGCTGGCACGTTGTGCTGTGTTTTGTCATTTTGAGCTCCTCTCGCTGAGAGACGCACGTTTGGTGAAATGCGTTGAAAATGAAGCCAAACTGTGCCAATGGGCCGGTTTCTGAGCTGAAATGAGTGGAATGGTCAATTCCTGGCAATTCTGGGCCCAAACCGGGCAGCTGGCACGTTGTGCTGTGTTTTTGTCATATTTGAGCTCCTCTCGCTGAGAGACGCACGTTTGGTGAAATGCGTTGAAAATGAAGCCAAACTGTGTCAATGGGCCGGTTTCTGAGCTGAAATGAGTGGAATGGTCAATTCCTGGCAATTCTGGGCCCAAACCGGGCAGCTGGCACGTTGTGCTGTGTTTTTGTCATATTTGAGCTCCTCTCGCTGAGAGACGCACGTTTGGTGAAATGCGTTGAAAATGAAGCCAAACTGTGTCAATGGGCCGGTTTCTGAGCTGAAATGAGTGGAATGGTCAATTCCTGGCAATTCTGGGCCCAAACCGGGCAGCTGGCACGTTGTGCAGTGTTTTTGTCATATTTGAGCTCCTCTCGCTGAGAGACGCACGTTTGGTGAAATGCGTTGAAAATGAAGCCAAACTGTGTCAATGGGCCGGTTTCTGAGCTGAAATGAGTGGAATGGTCAATTCCTGGCAATCTGGGCCCAAACCGGGCAGCTGGCACGTTGTGCTGTGTTTTTGTCATATTTGAGCTCCTCTCGCTGAGAGACGCACGTTTGTGAAATGTGTTGAAAATGAAGCCAAACTGTGTCAATGGGCCGGTTTCTGAGCTGAAATGAGTAGAATGGTCAATTCCTGGCAATTCTGGGCCCAAACCGGGCAGCTGGCACGTTGTGCAGTGTTTTTGTCATTTTGAGCTCCTCTCGCTGAGAGACGCACGTTTGTGAAATGCAATGAAAATGAAGCCAAACTGTGTCAATGGGCCGGTTTCTGAGCTGAAATGAGTGGAATGGTCAATTCCTGGCAATTCTGGGCCCAAACCGGGCAGCTGGCACGTTGTGCAGTGTTTTTGTCATATTTGAGCTCCTCTCGCTGAGAGACGCACGTTTGGTGAAATGCAATGAAAATGAAGCCAAACTGTGTCAATGGGCCGGTTTCTGAGCTGAAATGAGTGGAATGGTCAATTCCTGGCAATTCTGGGCCCAAACCGGGCAGCTGGCACGTTGTGCAGTGTTTTTGTCATTTTTGAGCTCCTCTCGCTGAGAGACGCACGTTTGTGAAATGCAATGAAAATGAAGCCAAACTGTGTCAATGGGCCGGTTTCTGAGCTGAAATGAGTGGAATGGTCAATTCCTGGCAATTCTGGGCCCAAACCGGGCAGCTGGCACGTTGTGCTGTGTTTTTGTCATATTTGAGCTCCTCTCGCTGAGAGACGCACGTTTGTGAAATGCGTTGAAAATGAAGCCAAACTGTGCCAATGGGCCGGTTTCTGAGCTGAAATGAGTGGAATGGTCAATTCCTGGCAATTCTGGGCCCAAACCGGGCAGCTGGCACGTTGTGCTGTGTTTTTGTCATATTTGAGCTCCTCTCGCTGAGAGACGCACGTTTGGTGAAATGCGTTGAAAATGAAGCCAAACTGTGTCAATGGGCCGGTTTCTGAGCTGAAATGAGTGGAATGGTCAATTCCTGGCAATTCTGGGCCCAAACCGGGCAGCTGGCACGTTGTGCTGTGTTTTTGTCATATTTGAGCTCCTCTCGCTGAGAGACGCACGTTTGGTGAAATGCGTTGAAAATGAAGCCAAACTGTGTCAATGGGCCGGTTTCTGAGCTGAAATGAGTGGAATGGTCAATTCCTGGCAATTCTGGGCCCAAACCGGGCAGCTGGCACGTTGTGCTGTGTTTTTGTCATATTTGAGCTCCTCTCGCTGAGAGACGCACGTTTTGTGAAATGCGTTGAAAATGAAGCCAAACTGTGTCAATGGGCCGGTTTCTGAGCTGAAATGAGTGGAATGGTCAATTCCTGGCAATTCTGGGCCCAAACCGGGCAGCTGGCACGTTGTGCAGTGTTTTGTCATTTTGAGCTCTCGCTGAGAGACGCACGTTTTGTTAAATGTGTTGAAAATGAAGCCAAACTGTGTCAATGGGCCGGTTTCTGAGCTGAAATGAGTGGAATGGTCAATTCCTGGCAATTCTGGGCCCAAACCGGGCAGCTGGCACGTTGTGCAGTGTTTTTGTCATATTTGAGCTCCTCTCGCTGAGAGACGCACGTTTTGTGAAATGCAATGAAAATGAAGCCAAACTGTGTCAATGGGCCGGTTTCTGAGCTGAAATGAGTGGAATGGTCAATTCCTGGCAATTCTGGGCCCAAACCGGGCAGCTGGCACGTTGTGCAGTGTTTTTGTCATTTTTGAGCTCCTCTCGCTGAGAGACGCACGTTTGGTGAAATGCGTTGAAAATGAAGCCAAACTGTGTCAATGGGCCGGTTTCTGAGCTGAAATGAGTAGAATGGTCAATTCCTGGCAATTCTGGGCCCAAACCGGGCAGCTGGCACGTTGTGCAGTGTTTTGTCATTTTGAGCTCCTCTCGCTGAGAGACGCACGTTTGTAAATGCGTTGAAAATGAAGCCAAACTGTGTCAATGGGCCGGTTTCTGAGCTGAAATGAGTGGAATGGTCAATTCCTGGCAATTCTGGGCCCAAACCGGGCAGCTGGCACGTTGTGCTGTGTTTTGTCATATTTGAGCTCCTCTCGCTGAGAGACGCACGTTTGGTGAAATGCGTTGAAAATGAAGCCAAACTGTGTCAATGGGCCGGTTTCTGAGCTGAAATGAGTAGAATGGTCAATTCCTGGCAATTCTGGGCCCAAACCGGGCAGCTGGCACGTTGTGCAGTGTTTTTGTCATTTTGAGCTCCTCTCGCTGAGAGACGCACGTTTTGTGAAATGTGTTGAAAATGAAGCCAAACTGTGTCAATGGGCCGGTTTCTGAGCTGAAATGAGTGGAATGGTCAATTCCTGGCAATTCTGGGCCCAAACCGGGCAGCTGGCACGTTGTGCAGTGTTTTTGTCATATTTGAGCTCCTCTCGCTGAGAGACGCACGTTTTGTGAAATGCAATGAAAATGAAGCCAAACTGTGTCAATGGGCCGGTTTCTGAGCTGAAATGAGTGGAATGGTCAATTCCTGGCAATTCTGGGCCCAAACCGGGCAGCTGGCACGTTGTGCAGTGTTTTTGTCATTTGAGCTCTCTCGCTGAGAGACGCACGTTTTGTGAAATGTGTTGAAAATGAAGCCAAACTGTGTCAATGGGCCGGTTTCTGAGCTGAAATGAGTGGAATGGTCAATTCCTGGCAATTCTGGGCCCAAACCGGGCAGCTGGCACGTTGTGCTGTGTTTTGTCATTTTGAGCTCCTCTCGCTGAGAGACGCACGTTTGTGAAATGCAATGAAAATGAAGCCAAACTGTGAATGGGCCGGTTTCTGAGCTGAAATGAGTGGAATGGTCAATTCCTGGCAATTCTGGGCCCAAACCGGGCAGCTGGCACGTTGTGCAGTGTTTTGTCATTTTGAGCTCCTCTCGCTGAGAGACGCACGTTTGTTGAAATGTGTTGAAAATGAAGCCAAACTGTGTCAATGGGCCGGTTTCTGAGCTGAAATGAGTGGAATGGTCAATTCCTGGCAATTCTGGGCCCAAACCGGGCAGCTGGCACGTTGTGCAGTGTTTTGTCATATTTGAGCTCCTCTCGCTGAGAGACGCACGTTTTGTGAAATGCAATGAAAATGAAGCCAAACTGTGCAATGGGCCGGTTTCTGAGCTGAAATGAGTGGAATGGTCAATTCCTGGCAATTCTGGGCCCAAACCGGGCAGCTGGCACGTTGTGCAGTGTTTTGTCATTTTTGAGCTCCTCTCGCTGAGAGACGCACGTTTGTGAAATGTGTTGAAAATGAAGCCAAACTGTGTCAATGGGCCGGTTTCTGAGCTGAAATGAGTGGAATGGTCAATTCCTGGCAATTCTGGGCCCAAACCGGGCAGCTGGCACGTTGTGCTGTGTTTTTGTCATATTTGAGCTCCTCTCGCTGAGAGACGCACGTTTGGTGAAATGCGTTGAAAATGAAGCCAAACTGTGTCAATGGGCCGGTTTCTGAGCTGAAATGAGTGGAATGGTCAATTCCTGGCAATTCTGGGCCCAAAACGGGCAGCTGGCACGTTGTGCTGTGTTTTTGTCATATTTGAGCTCCTCTCGCTGAGAGACGCACGTTTGGTGAAATGCGTTGAAAATGAAGCCAAACTGTGTCAATGGGCCGGTTTCTGAGCTGAAATGAGTGGAATGGTCAATTCCTGGCAATTCTGGGCCCAAACCGGGCAGCTGGCACGTTGTGCTGTGTTTTTGTCATATTTGAGCTCCTCTCGCTGAGAGACGCACGTTTGGTGAAATGCGTTGAAAATGAAGCCAAACTGTGTCAATGGGCCGGTTTCTGAGCTGAAATGAGTGGAATGGTCAATTCCTGGCAATTCTGGGCCCAAACCGGGCAGCTGGCACGTTGTGCTGTGTTTTGTCATTTTTGAGCTCCTCTCGCTGAGAGACGCACGTTTGTGAAATGTGTTGAAAATGAAGCCAAACTGTGTCAATGGGCCGGTTTCTGAGCTGAAATGAGTGGAATGGTCAATTCCTGGCAATTCTGGGCCCAAACCGGGCAGCTGGCACGTTGTGCTGTGTTTTTGTCATATTTGAGCTCCTCTCGCTGAGAGACGCACGTTTTGTGAAATGCAATGAAAATGAAGCCAAACTGTGATGTGGGCCGGTTTCTGAGCTGAAATGAGTGGAATGGTCAATTCCTGGCAATTCTGGGCCCAAACCGGGCAGCTGGCACGTTGTGCAGTGTTTTTGTCATTTTTGAACTCCTCTCGCTGAGAGACGCACGTTTTGTGAAATGCGTTGAAAATGAAGCCAAACTGTGTCAATGGGCCGGTTTCTGAGCTGAAATGAGTAGAATGGTCAATTCCTGGCAATTCTGGGCCCAAACCGGGCAGCTGGCACGTTGTGCAGTGTTTTGTCATTATTTGAGCTCCTCTCGCTGAGAGACGCACGTTTGGTGAAATGCGTTGAAAATGAAGCCAAACTGTGTCAATGGGCCGGTTTCTGAGCTGAAATGAGTGGAATGGTCAATTCCTGGCAATTCTGGGCCCAAACCGGGCAGCTGGCACGTTGTGCTGTGTTTTTGTCATATTTGAGCTCCTCTCGCTGAGAGACGCACGTTTGGTGAAATGCGTTGAAAATGAAGCCAAACTGTGTCAATGGGCCGGTTTCTGAGCTGAAATGAGTGGAATGGTCAATTCCTGGCAATTCTGGGCCCAAACCGGGCAGCTGGCACGTTGTGCTGTGTTTTTGTCATATTTGAGCTCCTCTCGCTGAGAGACGCACGTTTTGTGAAATGCAATGAAAATGAAGCCAAACTGTGCCAATGGGCCGGTTTCTGAGCTGAAATGAGTGGAATGGTCAATTCCTGGCAATTCTGGGCCCAAACCGGGCAGCTGGCACGTTGTGCTGTGTTTTTGTCATTTTGAGCTCCTCTCGCTGAGAGACGCACGTTTTGTGAAATGCGTTGAAAATGAAGCCAAACTGTGTCAATGGGCCGGTTTCTGAGCTGAAATGAGTAGAATGGTCAATTCCTGGCAATTCTGGGCCCAAACCGGGCAGCTGGCACGTTGTGCTGTGTTTTTGTCATTTTGAGCTCCTCTCGCTGAGAGACGCACGTTTGTGAAATGCGTTGAAAATGAAGCCAAACTGTGTCAATGGGCCGGTTTCTGAGCTGAAATGAGTGGAATGGTCAATTCCTGGCAATTCTGGGCCCAAACCGGGCAGCTGGCACGTTGTGCTGTGTTTTTGTCATATTTGAGCTCCTCTCGCTGAGAGACGCACGTTTGGTGAAATGCGTGAAAATGAAGCCAAACTGTGTCAATGGGCCGGTTTCTGAGCTGAAATGAGTGGAATGGTCAATTCCTGGCAATTCTGGGCCCAAACCGGGCAGCTGGCACGTTGTGCTGTGTTTTTGTCATTTTGAGCTCCTCTCGCTGAGAGACGCACGTTTTGTGAAATGCAATGAAAATGAAGCCAAACTGTGTCAATGGGCCGGTTTCTGAGCTGAAATGAGTGGAATGGTCAATTCCTGGCAATTCTGGGCCCAAACCGGGCAGCTGGCACGTTGTGCTGTGTTTTGTCATATTTGAGCTCCTCTCGCTGAGAGACGCACGTTTGGTGAAATGCGTTGAAAATGAAGCCAAACTGTGTCAATGGGCCGGTTTCTGAGCTGAAATGAGTGGAATGGTCAATTCCTGGCAATCTGGGCCCAAACCGGGCAGCTGGCACGTTGTGCTGTGTTTTTGTCATATTTGAGCTCCTCTCGCTGAGAGACGCACGTTTGGTGAAATGCGTTGAAAATGAAGCCAAACTGTGTCAATGGGCCGGTTTCTGAGCTGAAATGAGTGGAATGGTCAATTCCTGGCAATTCTGGGCCCAAACCGGGCAGCTGGCACGTTGTGCTGTGTTTTTGTCATATTTGAGCTCCTCTCGCTGAGAGACGCACGTTTGGTGAAATGCGTTGAAAATGAAGCCAAACTGTGTCAATGGGCCGGTTTCTGAGCTGAAATGAGTGGAATGGTCAATTCCTGGCAATTCTGGGCCCAAACCGGGCAGCTGGCACGTTGTGCTGTGTTTTTGTCATATTTGAGCTCCTCTCGCTGAGAGACGCACGTTTGGTGAAATGCGTTGAAAATGAAGCCAAACTGTGTCAATGGGCCGGTTTCTGAGCTGAAATGAGTGGAATGGTCAATTCCTGGCAATTCTGGGCCCAAACCGGGCAGCTGGCACGTTGTGCTGTGTTTTTGTCATATTTGAGCTCCTCTCGCTGAGAGACGCACGTTTGGTGAAATGCGTTGAAAATGAAGCCAAACTGTGTCAATGGGCCGGTTTCTGAGCTGAAATGAGTAGAATGGTCAATTCCTGGCAATTCTGGGCCCAAACCGGGCAGCTGGCACGTTGTGCTGTGTTTTGTCATTTTGAGCTCCTCTCGCTGAGAGACGCACGTTTTGTGAAATGCGTTGAAAATGAAGCCAAACTGTGTCAATGGGCCGGTTTCTGAGCTGAAATGAGTAGAATGGTCAATTCCTGGCAATTCTGGGCCCAAACCGGGCAGCTGGCACGTTGTGCAGTGTTTTTGTCATTTTTGAGCTCCTCTCGCTGAGAGACGCACGTTTTGTGAAATGCAATGAAAATGAAGCCAAACTGTGCCAATGGGCCGGTTTCTGAGCTGAAATGAGTGGAATGGTCAATTCCTGGCAATTCTGGGCCCAAACCGGGCAGCTGGCACGTTGTGCTGTGTTTTTGTCATATTTGAGCTCCTCTCGCTGAGAGACGCACGTTTGGTGAAATGCGTTGAAAATGAAGCCAAACTGTGCAATGGGCCGGTTTCTGAGCTGAAATGAGTGGAATGGTCAATTCCTGGCAATTCTGGGCCCAAACCGGGCAGCTGGCACGTTGTGCTGTGTTTTGTCATATTTGAGCTCCTCTCGCTGAGAGACGCACGTTTGGTGAAATGCGTTGAAAATGAAGCCAAACTGTGTCAATGGGCCGGTTTCTGAGCTGAAATGAGTGGAATGGTCAATTCCTGGCAATTCTGGGCCCAAACCGGGCAGCTGGCACGTTGTGCTGTTTTTGTCATATTTGAGCTCCTCTCGCTGAGAGACGCACGTTTGGTGAAATGCGTTGAAAATGAAGCCAAACTGTGTCAATGGGCCGGTTTCTGAGCTGAAATGAGTGGAATGGTCAATTCCTGGCAATTCTGGGCCCAAACGGGCAGCTGGCACGTTGTGCTGTGTTTTTGTCATATTTGAGCTCCTCTCGCTGAGAGACGCACGTTTGGTGAAATGCGTTGAAAATGAAGCCAAACTGTGTCAATGGGCCGGTTTCTGAGCTGAAATGAGTGGAATGGTCAATTCCTGGCAATTCTGGGCCCAAACCGGGCAGCTGGCACGTTGTGCTGTGTTTTTGTCATTTTGAGCTCCTCTCGCTGAGAGACGCACGTTTTGTTAAATGCGTTGAAAATGAAGCCAAACTGTGTCAATGGGCCGGTTTCTGAGCTGAAATGAGTGGAATGGTCAATTCCTGGCAATTCTGGGCCCAAACCGGGCAGCTGGCACGTTGTGCTGTGTTTTTGTCATATTTGAGCTCCTCTCGCTGAGAGACGCACGTTTGTGAAATGCAATGAAAATGAAGCCAAACTGTGCAATGGGCCGGTTTCTGAGCTGAAATGAGTGGAATGGTCAATTCCTGGCAATTCTGGGCCCAAACCGGGCAGCTGGCACGTTGTGCTGTGTTTTTGTCATTTTTGAGCTCCTCTCGCTGAGAGACGCACGTTTGGTGAAATGCGTTGAAAATGAAGCCAAACTGTGTCAATGGGCCGGTTTCTGAGCTGAAATGAGTGGAATGGTCAATTCCTGGCAATTCTGGGCCCAAACCGGGCAGCTGGCACGTTGTGCTGTGTTTTGTCATTTTGAGCTCCTCTCGCTGAGAGACGCACGTTTGGTGAAATGCGTTGAAAATGAAGCCAAACTGTGTCAATGGGCCGGTTTCTGAGCTGAAATGAGTAGAATGGTCAATTCCTGGCAATTCTGGGCCCAAACCGGGCAGCTGGCACGTTGTGCAGTGTTTTTGTCATTTTGAGCTCCTCTCGCTGAGAGACGCACGTTTGTGAAATGCGTTGAAAATGAAGCCAAACTGTGTCAATGGGCCGGTTTCTGAGCTGAAATGAGTGGAATGGTCAATTCCTGGCAATTCTGGGCCCAAACCGGGCAGCTGGCACGTTGTGCAGTGTTTTTGTCATATTTGAGCTCCTCTCGCTGAGAGACGCACGTTTTGTGAAATGCGTTGAAAATGAAGCCAAACTGTGCAATGGGCCGGTTTCTGAGCTGAAATGAGTGGAATGGTCAATTCCTGGCAATTCTGGGCCCAAACCGGGCAGCTGGCACGTTGTGCTGTGTTTTTGTCATTTTTGAGCTCCTCTCGCTGAGAGACGCACGTTTGTGAAATGCGTTGAAAATGAAGCCAAACTGTGTCAATGGGCCGGTTTCTGAGCTGAAATGAGTAGAATGGTCAATTCCTGGCAATTCTGGGCCCAAACCGGGCAGCTGGCACGTTGTGCTGTGTTTTTGTCATATTTGAGCTCCTCTCGCTGAGAGACGCACGTTTGGTGAAATGCGTTGAAAATGAAGCCAAACTGTGTCAATGGGCCGGTTTCTGAGCTGAAATGAGTGGAATGGTCAATTCCTGGCAATTCTGGGCCCAAACCGGGCAGCTGGCACGTTGTGCTGTGTTTTGTCATATTTGAGCTCCTCTCGCTGAGAGACGCACGTTTGGTGAAATGCGTTGAAAATGAAGCCAAACTGTGTCAATGGGCCGGTTTCTGAGCTGAAATGAGTGGAATGGTCAATTCCTGGCAATTCTGGGCCCAAACCGGGCAGCTGGCACGTTGTGCTGTGTTTTTGTCATTTTTGAGCTCCTCTCGCTGAGAGACGCACGTTTGTGAAATGCGTGAAAATGAAGCCAAACTGTGTCAATGGGCCGGTTTCTGAGCTGAAATGAGTAGAATGGTCAATTCCTGGCAATTCTGGGCCCAAACCGGGCAGCTGGCACGTTGTGCTGTGTTTTGTCATATTTGAGCTCCTCTCGCTGAGAGACGCACGTTTTGTGAAATGCAATGAAAATGAAGCCAAACTGTGCAATGGGCCGGTTTCTGAGCTGAAATGAGTGGAATGGTCAATTCCTGGCAATTCTGGGCCCAAACCGGGCAGCTGGCACGTTGTGCTGTGTTTTTGTCATTTTGAGCTCCTCTCGCTGAGAGACGCACGTTTGTGAAATGCGTTGAAAATGAAGCCAAACTGTGTCAATGGGCCGGTTTCTGAGCTGAAATGAGTAGAATGGTCAATTCCTGGCAATTCTGGGCCCAAACCGGGCAGCTGGCACGTTGTGCAGTGTTTTTGTCATTTTGAGCTCCTCTCGCTGAGAGACGCACGTTTTGTTAATGTGTTGAAAATGAAGCCAAACTGTGTCAATGGGCCGGTTTCTGAGCTGAAATGAGTGGAATGGTCAATTCCTGGCAATTCTGGGCCCAAACCGGGCAGCTGGCACGTTGTGCTGTGTTTTTGTCATATTTGAGCTCCTCTCGCTGAGAGACGCACGTTTGGTGAAATGCGTGAAAATGAAGCCAAACTGTGTCAATGGGCCGGTTTCTGAGCTGAAATGAGTAGAATGGTCAATTCCTGGCAATTCTGGGCCCAAACCGGGCAGCTGGCACGTTGTGCAGTGTTTTTGTCATTTTGAGCTCCTCTCGCTGAGAGACGCACGTTTGTGTGAAATGCGTTGAAAATGAAGCCAAACTGTGCCGTGGGCCGGTTTCTGAGCTGAAATGAGTGGAATGGTCAATTCCTGGCAATTCTGGGCCCAAACCGGGCAGCTGGCACGTTGTGCTGTGTTTTGTCATATTTGAGCTCCTCTCGCTGAGAGACGCACGTTTGGTGAAATGCGTTGAAAATGAAGCCAAACTGTGTCAATGGGCCGGTTTCTGAGCTGAAATGAGTGGAATGGTCAATTCCTGGCAATTCTGGGCCCAAACCGGGCAGCTGGCACGTTGTGCTGTGTTTTTGTCATATTTGAGCTCCTCTCGCTGAGAGACGCACGTTTGGTGAAATGTGTGAAAATGAAGCCAAACTGTGAATGGGCCGGTTTCTGAGCTGAAATGAGTGGAATGGTCAATTCCTGGCAATTCTGGGCCCAAACCGGGCAGCTGGCACGTTGTGCTGTGTTTTTGTCATATTGAGCTCCTCTCGCTGAGAGACGCACGTTTGGTGAAATGCGTTGAAAATGAAGCCAAACTGTGTCAATGGGCCGGTTTCTGAGCTGAAATGAGTGGAATGGTCAATTCCTGGCAATTCTGGGCCCAAACCGGGCAGCTGGCACGTTGTGCTGTGTTTTTGTCATATTTGAGCTCTCTCGCTGAGAGACGCACGTTTGGTGAAATGCTGAAAATGAAGCCAAACTGTGTCAATGGGCCGGTTTCTGAGCTGAAATGAGTGGAATGGTCAATTCCTGGCAATTCTGGGCCCAAACGGGCAGCTGGCACGTTGTGCTGTGTTTTTGTCATATTTGAGCTCCTCTCGCTGAGAGACGCACGTTTGGTGAAATGCGTTGAAAATGAAGCCAAACTGTGTCAATGGGCCGGTTTCTGAGCTGAAATGAGTGGAATGGTCAATTCCTGGCAATTCTGGGCCCAAACCGGGCAGCTGGCACGTTGTGCTGTGTTTGTCATATTTGAGCTCCTCTCGCTGAGAGACGCACGTTTGGTGAAATGCGTTGAAAATGAAGCCAAACTGTGTCAATGGGCCGGTTTCTGAGCTGAAATGAGTGGAATGGTCAATTCCTGGCAATTCTGGGCCCAAACCGGGCAGCTGGCACGTTGTGCTGTGTTTTTGTCATTTGAGCTCCTCTCGCTGAGAGACGCACGTTTGTGAAATGCGTGAAAATGAAGCCAAACTGTGTCAATGGGCCGGTTTCTGAGCTGAAATGAGTGGAATGGTCAATTCCTGGCAATTCTGGGCCCAAACCGGGCAGCTGGCACGTTGTGCTGTGTTTTTGTCATATTTGAGCTCCTCTCGCTGAGAGACGCACGTTTGGTGAAATGCGTTGAAAATGAAGCCAAACTGTGTCAATGGGCCGGTTTCTGAGCTGAAATGAGTGGAATGGTCAATTCCTGGCAATTCTGGGCCCAAACCGGGCAGCTGGCACGTTGTGCTGTGTTTTTGTCATATTTGAGCTCCTCTCGCTGAGAGACGCACGTTTGTGAAATGCGTTGAAAATGAAGCCAAACTGTGTCAAGGCCGGTTTCTGAGCTGAAATGAGTGGAATGGTCAATTCCTGGCAATTCTGGGCCCAAACCGGGCAGCTGGCACGTTGTGCTGTGTTTTTGTCATTTTGAGCTCCTCTCGCTGAGAGACGCACGTTTTGTGAAATGCGCAATGAAAATGAAGCCAAACTGTGTCAATGGGCCGGTTTCTGAGCTGAAATGAGTGGAATGGTCAATTCCTGGCAATTCTGGGCCCAAAACGGGCAGCTGGCACGTTGTGCTGTGTTTTTGTCATATTTGAGCTCCTCTCGCTGAGAGACGCACGTTTGGTGAAATGCGTTGAAAATGAAGCCAAACTGTGTCAATGGGCCGGTTTCTGAGCTGAAATGAGTAGAATGGTCAATTCCTGGCAATTCTGGGCCCAAACCGGGCAGCTGGCACGTTGTGCTGTGTTTTTGTCATTTTGAGCTCTCTCGCTGAGAGACGCACGTTTGTGAAATGCGATGAAAATGAAGCCAAACTGTGTCAATGGGCCGGTTTCTGAGCTGAAATGAGTGGAATGGTCAATTCCTGGCAATTCTGGGCCCAAACCGGGCAGCTGGCACGTTGTGCGTGTTTTGTCATATTTGAGTCCTCTCGCTGAGAGACGCACGTTTGGTGAAATGCGTTGAAAATGAAGCCAAACTGTGTCAATGGGCCGGTTTCTGAGCTGAAATGAGTGGAATGGTCAATTCCTGCAATTCTGGGCCCAAACCGGGCAGCTGGCACGTTGTGCTGTGTTTGTCATATTTGAGCTCCTCTCGCTGAGAGACGCACGTTTGGTGAAATGCGTTGAAAATGAAGCCAAACTGTGCCCGTGGGCCGGTTTCTGAGCTGAAATGAGTGGAATGGTCAATTCCTGGCAATTCTGGGCCCAAACCGGGCAGCTGGCACGTTGTGCTGTGTTTTGTCATTTTGAGCTCCTCTCGCTGAGAGACGCACGTTTGGTGAAATGCGTTGAAAATGAAGCCAAACTGTGTCAATGGGCCGGTTTCTGAGCTGAAATGAGTGGAATGGTCAATTCCTGGCAATTCTGGGCCCAAACCGGGCAGCTGGCACGTTGTGCTGTGTTTTGTCATATTTGAGCTCCTCTCGCTGAGAGACGCACGTTTGGTGAAATGCGTTGAAAATGAAGCCAAACTGTGTCAATGGGCCGGTTTCTGAGCTGAAATGAGTAGAATGGTCAATTCCTGGCAATTCTGGGCCCAAAACGGGCAGCTGGCACGTTGTGCTGTGTTTTTGTCATTTTTGAGCTCCTCTCGCTGAGAGACGCACGTTTGTTAAATGTGTTGAAAATGAAGCCAAACTGTGTCAATGGGCCGGTTTCTGAGCTGAAATGAGTAGAATGGTCAATTCCTGGCAATTCTGGGCCCAAACCGGGCAGCTGGCACGTTGTGCTGTGTTTTTGTCATATTTGAGCTCCTCTCGCTGAGAGACGCACGACGTTTTGTGAAATGCGATGAAAATGAAGCCAAACTGTTCAATGGGCCGGTTCTGAGCTGAAATGAGTGGAATGGTCAATTCCTGGCAATCTGGGCCCAAACCGGGCAGCTGGCACGTTGTGCTGTGTTTTTGTCATTTGAGCTCCTCTCGCTGAGAGACGCACGTTTTGTGAAATGCGTTGAAAATGAAGCCAAACTGTGTCAATGGGCCGGTTTCTGAGCTGAAATGAGTGGAATGGTCAATTCCTGGCAATTCTGGGCCCAAACCGGGCAGCTGGCACGTTGTGCTGTGTTTTTGTCATATTTGAGCTCCTCTCGCTGAGAGACGCACGTTTTGTGAAATGCGTTGAAAATGAAGCCAAACTGTGCCAATGGGCCGGTTTCTGAGCTGAAATGAGTGGAATGGTCAATTCCTGGCAATTCTGGGCCCAAACGGGCAGCTGGCACGTTGTGCTGTGTTTTTGTCATATTTGAGCTCCTCTCGCTGAGAGACGCACGTTTGGTAATGCGTTGAAAATGAAGCCAAACTGTGTCAATGGGCCGGTTTCTGAGCTGAAATGAGTAGAATGGTCAATTCCTGGCAATTCTGGGCCCAAACCGGGCAGCTGGCACGTTGTGCTGTGTTTTTGTCATTTTGAGCTCCTCTCGCTGAGAGACGCACGTTTTGTTAAATGCGTTGAAAATGAAGCCAAACTGTGTCAATGGGCCGTTTCTGAGCTGAAATGAGTGGAATGGTCAATTCCTGGCAATTCTGGGCCCAAAACGGGCAGCTGGCACGTTGTGCTGTGTTTTTGTCATATTTGAGCTCCTCTCGCTGAGAGACGCACGTTTGGTGAAATGCGTATGAAAATGAAGCCAAACTGTGAATGGGCGGTTTCTGAGCTGAAATGAGTGGAATGGTCAATTCCTGGCAATTCTGGGCCCAAACCGGGCAGCTGGCACGTTGTGCTGTGTTTTGTCATATTTGAGCTCCTCTCGCTGAGAGACGCACGTTTGGTGAAATGCGTTGAAAATGAAGCCAAACTGTGTCAATGGGCCGGTTTCTGAGCTGAAATGAGTGGAATGGTCAATTCCTGGCAATTCTGGGCCCAAACCGGGCAGCTGGCACGTTGTGCTGTGTTTTTGTCATATTTGAGCTCCTCTCGCTGAGAGACGCACGTTTGGTGAAATGCGTTGAAAATGAAGCCAAACTGTGTCAATGGGCCGGTTTCTGAGCTGAAATGAGTGAATGGTCAATTCCTGGCAATTCTGGGCCCAAACCGGGCAGCTGGCACGTTGTGCTGTGTTTTTGTCATTTGAGCTCCTCTCGCTGAGAGACGCACGTTTGGTGAAATGCGTGAAAATGAAGCCAAACTGTGTCAATGGGCCGGTTTCTGAGCTGAAATGAGTGGAATGGTCAATTCCTGGCAATTCTGGGCCCAAACCGGGCAGCTGGCACGTTGTGCTGTGTTTTTGTCATATTTGAGCTCCTCTCGCTGAGAGACGCACGTTTGGTGAAATGCGTTGAAAATGAAGCCAAACTGTGTCAATGGGCCGGTTTCTGAGCTGAAATGAGTGGAATGGTCAATTCCTGGCAATTCTGGGCCCAAACCGGGCAGCTGGCACGTTGTGCTGTGTTTTTGTCATATTTGAGCTCCTCTCGCTGAGAGACGCACGTTTGGTGAAATGCGTTGAAAATGAAGCCAAACTGTGCAAGGCCGGTTCTGAGCTGAAATGAGTGGAATGGTCAATTCCTGGCAATTCTGGGCCCAAACCGGCAGCTGGCACGTTGTGCTGTGTTTTTGTCATTTTTGAGCTCTCTCGCTGAGAGACGCACGTTTGGTGAAATGCAATGAAAATGAAGCCAAACTGTGTCAATGGGCCGGTTTCTGAGCTGAAATGAGTGGAATGGTCAATTCCTGGCAATCTGGGCCCAAACCGGGCAGCTGGCACGTTGTGCTGTGTTTTGTCATATTGAGCTCCTCTCGCTGAGAGACGCACGTTTGGTGAAATGCGTTGAAAATGAAGCCAAACTGTGTCAATGGGCCGGTTTCTGAGCTGAAATGAGTGGAATGGTCAATTCCTGGCAATTCTGGGCCCAAACGGGCAGCTGGCACGTTGTGCTGTGTTTTTGTCATATTTGAGCTCCTCTCGCTGAGAGACGCACGTTTGGTGAAATGCGTTGAAAATGAAGCCAAACTGTGTCAATGGGCCGGTTTCTGAGCTGAAATGAGTAGAATGGTCAATTCCTGGCAATTCTGGGCCCAAACGGGCAGCTGGCACGTTGTGCTGTGTTTTTGTCATTTTTGAGCTCCTCTCGCTGAGAGACGCACGTTTTGAAATGCGTTGAAAATGAAGCCAAACTGTGCAATGGGCCGGTTTCTGAGCTGAAATGAGTGGAATGGTCAATTCCTGGCAATCTGGGCCCAAACCGGGCAGCTGGCACGTTGTGCTGTGTTTTGTCATATTGAGCTCCTCTCGCTGAGAGACGCACGTTTGGTGAAATGCGTTGAAAATGAAGCCAAACTGTGTCAATGGGCCGGTTTCTGAGCTGAAATGAGTGGAATGGTCAATTCCTGGCAATTCTGGGCCCAAACCGGGCAGCTGGCACGTTGTGTGCTGTGTTTTGTCATTTTTGAGCTCCTCTCGCTGAGAGACGCACGTTTGGTAAATGCGTTGAAAATGAAGCCAAACTGTGTCAATGGGCCGGTTTCTGAGCTGTGAAATGAGTGGAATGGTCAATTCCTGGCAATTCTGGGCCCAAACCGGGCAGCTGGCACGTTGTGCTGTGTTTTTGTCATATTTGAGCTCCTCTCGCTGAGAGACGCACGTTTGGTGAAATGCGTTGAAAATGAAGCCAAACTGTGTGCAATGGGCGGTTTCTGAGCTGAAATGAGTAGAATGGTCAATTCCTGGAATTCTGGGCCCAAACCGGGCAGCTGGCACGTTGTGCTGTGTTTTTGTCATTTTTGAGCTCCTCTCGCTGAGAGACGCACGTTTGTGAAAATGCGTTGAAAATGAAGCCAAACTGTGTCAATGGGCCGGTTTCTGAGCTGAAATGAGTGGAATGGTCATTCCTGGCAATTCTGGGCCCAAACGGGCAGCTGGCACGTTGTGCAGTGTTTTGTCATATTGAGCTCCTCTCGCTGAGAGACGCACGTTTGGTGAAATGCGTTGAAAAAATGAAGCCAAACTGTGTCAAATGGGCCG
>JAFHLA010000011.1:0-106810 GCA_021432705.1 Caranx ignobilis | reverse complement strand
TTTTTTATCCAAAGTCACCAGAGGGGCTCCCTATAAACAGTGGTGTGGTGTGTGGTAATGTTGGTGTCTCTGCCTCTACAGCTCTCCTTAATCCTGAACTTCTGTCTGAAACATCGTCCTTCCTCCCTCCCTCTCCCCTCAGGACTAATCCTGGTGCAACCTTTGATTTTTAACCTCAGCTCTCGCCCTTGATCTCTCTCTCCCTCGGCAGGGAGAGAGAAGGAGAGAGAGAGGAACAGAGGGAAGAGGGATAAAGTGACTAATCAGATTCCTGCTGCTCCTCTCTTCATGCTCTTTGTTGGCTTTCGGCCCTTTAGCCTGTCTCTTTGCTACCTGCATGCAGACACACAAACACACAGCCGCATGTTATGATATGCAGACTACACATGTATATACGTACTGGTGGTTTGATCTGGTTCCCTGGTGGACTCCATTGTGTGGGGGCAGGAAACAGCTAATCCAGTCCAAGCCGACCCAGTCAGGGATCTGTTGCTCATATAATCACACTGGCAGGAGTTCTGATGTGGGAATAGGAGAAAGTAAAAATCTATCTTTCACATCTCGAGTGGCCTTGGTTTGTATTGAGGGTGGTGGTGGGGACAGGCCGGGCCAAAAGGCTCCTGATATTTTCAGGAGGTGTTAAAAAGGTCACATCCCCTTTTGCCTTCAACATTTTACTCAGAGTGTGAGGAGAACAACACCTCTGTAATAAAAAGGATGATATATTTCAGGATTTCTTATTCTTACCAACGTTTATTTTGTAATGAAATGCAGGAAATATGTTGATAAAAGATTTTATTAAGGTTGTTGTGTGAAAGGGAGCAAAGACCCACCTCATGTGATCTGATGTAGGGAAACAGGTTTAAACTAAAGAAGACAATGGTGCAGCAATTTAACATGACGTTGACATGTTGAAGTGAGTCTGCTGGTTGTAGAGGGTTGCTTCAAGCATCTTATTCAAAGATGTTCTTCAAACCGTCTCTTGAAAGTTTATCTGGAATTAAACAAACATTACCACAACCTGCTTTCTCAAATCGCATGGTGAGATGGTTTCTTAGGCAGCAATGAGGTTTCCCTGCAAAAATTTTAAGCAGCAGGAATCTGTTTATTTATAACCCATCACAGACCTCAGATCAGCTCATGGTCTGATGAGGAATCTTTATCCAAAGGAGCATCATTAGGACACTGCCTGCCTGCCGGTGGTGGTGGCTTGCGGGTGGGGGCACGGGATCTTGTTGTGGGCAGAACTTAACGAGCACATTCACAGTGCAGATATTCAAATGTGTGAAATGACATTTAAATATCCATTCTGAGAAAAACAAACACCTTTGACATGACAAGCTGACCGACAGTCTGACAGAAAACCACCACTGATGGTACAAGCAGCACGTCCATTATCAATAAAGGACATTTCAAAAGGCTGAATTCAAAACTGCACAGAAAGAAGAGGATAAAAAACATTCTTCTCATTTCCTGTTTGAAACTGTGTCCAGCCATTCTTTCTTATACAGCGAGTGTGCATGAAGACACACACGTGCACACACACCAGATTACGGTCATGGTGCACAGCGTGAGTGCTATTCATTCCACTTCCTGTTTCAGCTTTGTTTGATAATTTCACATGGACTAAAGTCAGCAGCCCACGCAAAACAGCCTGCACGTGCACACACACACACACACACACGCACACACACCAGAATAAAGGAACAGCCAGGAGGAGATCCCCATTTCTTTCCATATCAGGGTTCCTTTGAAAACTTCGACCCAGAGCTGAATGAGAGGTTTCATTGAAGCCATTCACCTCAATGATCTGCTCTGATGTACTCACAATCAACCATATCTGTCATACATGGCTAGGTCTGAGAGAGAGGGAGAGAGAGGGTGAGGGGATAGAGAAACAAAGAAAGATATGAAGGTTGCAAGAAAGAGAGAAAGAAACAAAGAAAGAGAGGAGGAAGGAGAGAAGAAGGAGTATGTCATGCAAATAAATATGGCATCTACATTCACGTGCCACTCTCTATGTCAAACACACACACACACACACACGCACACACACACAACAGAAGTCAACAGTGAGAGGTGGGACACAAGCATGGTCTTTAGTTCTGCCTTTTTCACAACCAGACAGTAATGGTATCAATTTACCATGGGCATTACCAGCATGCAGACCCACACACGCATGGACACACACACGCACACGCACTCACACACACACACACACAAGTAATCCTTACTTAAAGGGTAATTTCATGGGGGTCTGTCTTGAGTCTTGAGGAAGGTAAAATCCAGACACCTCTTTGCTTCGCTGTCAAAGTCAAATACAACATGTCCATACATGGACATTTATTACATTTAATGTATTTTTAATGTATCTTGTGGAGATACCAAGGAGCCTGCTTCACTACACAAACCGTTGCACCGAGAAGCTCAAACGTTGAACATGGTGGAGACCAAAGGTGTGGAGAAATGGCAGGAAACAGACAGAGCCTGGTAGATGAGCTACAAGTGATCATTGTCCATAATACTGCACTCCATTATATTTAACATTAACCACACAGCTGTGATACCAATCATACAGATGTACTGCTTTAGTACTCCCAATAAAGTATCACTAAAAAGCAGTTTAATATGTCTTCCACGTTAAACTGCTTTGTTTTTGATGACGAGTGAATGATTGTAAGTATTGTCAAGTCTGTGCACCTACTGGATTCATGTCTGCAGGAGGCAGATACGTGCATTTGTGTGTGTGTGTGTGTGCATTGCGTGTGTGTGTGTGTGTGTGTGTGGCCAGCCCTCCCTTCAAGTCTAATCCCTGTGATAGAAGAAAGATCATGAGAAGTCCTCTGGCCCAGCAGCGTGCTCCACTCTGCCATATGTCAGATCTGCTACATTCTTCTCAGCCTCCTCAATCATTCCCCTCATTTACCACAGAACCCCCACCCTCTCCATCACACTCTCCATCCATCCACACCTTTTTGTGTTGAGATAATTGTTGCTTTTCTGACTGAAAAGAGAGAAAGGAATGAAAGGCAATCCTACGTGACCAACTGCATTTTGACATCATCTGCATGTCCCCTGGGGGGGGGGGGTATAATCCACAATTTCTTCAACATCAACAACCACAGGTCAGTCAGTCTCATTTGCGTCCCACAGCTCACAGGAGTTCATCATCTACTACTAAACTACACTTCCAGGCTCAGTGGGTCACAGAACATGGTGTGACACCTGTTATGTATCTGTATCTGAATGTTATGACACAAGGAGTCACAGTTATGAAGTCACAGATGACTTCATCTAAGATATCAGTGAGATGACCTCCCATTGAGCAGCTGTTGTATCTTTGTTATATAAAGGTAGGAAAAAAAGTTCATCGTCATGTGGGACTTTTTAACTCAGCGGTGTAAAACCTGTGATGAAACCAGCTTCACTTCTCTCTCTCTCTCTCTGTGTTTGCCTCTCATCTGTGATTTGATGAAGCTTTTTTATTGAGGCAGTTGAAGCCCTGCTAAGCCACACAGCTCTATACATACGAGGCTCTGATGCTGGAGGGTCTGGCTGATCGCCTCGCTCAAGTGCTGCCGCAGCAGCAGGACTTTGAAGTCCCTCATTCATCCATCTCTTTCTCCTCTCTCTCCTCTCTATCAGTGTCCTGCTCAGGACTAATACCATAATGATGTAAAGAGGCAGAGGAGGAGGGGCTTTAAATTAGAGCGCCGTCTTTCTGTCTCATTGTGTGTAATAGCTCTTATTGTGAGAGCTGTCAGGCCACAAGTGATCTCTGAAGGAGGGATAGGGCCATTCCTTCTGCCACCCAGAAGAAATCATGAAGGGAGAAGTGGATCAGGAGAAGGAGTAGGGCCAGTGTAAGTGGGCTCAGACCAAAGCAGAGAGATGTGAGAGAGTGCCAGCGCTGCTCGGATTTTAATTAAAACGCCCAGAGGAATTCTAAATACCTCTATTCTCTCTGCCTCTGGGTTCAGAGCTTAATGTGTTAGAAAACTTGTCTGGGTTTTAATGGGCGATGGAAGAGAGGGGGCTGATGAAGAGGCTGCTGAGAGCAAATGAGAGGCTGTTTACAGATAAAGCTATTACCATTCCTCATTAATCAATTAACTCTTTCATGGATAATGAAAAGACTCATTAACTCCTGGTAAAAAAGGCCATGGGGGGCTCGTAAAGAGAAGAGGGCTGCAGGCCTGAAAATGTGCTGAGAGGCATTTGAAAACAAAACTACACTACACAATAGTAAAAGAAAATCAGCGTTTTCAACCCTGCTCATTTAAATTGGTATAATACTTGCCTTGCCTTGCCTTGCCTTGCCTCGCCTCACCTCGCCTCGCCTCGCCTTTCCTTGCCTCGCCTTGCCTTGCCTCGCCTTGCCTCGCCTCGCCTTGCCTTGCTTTGCCTTGCTTTGCCTTGCCTTGCCTTGCCTTGCTCATTCAAGTTAACCCAGGTCATAAGTTTCATACCAGACAATGATTCGCTTTAGACAATCTCACACTCTCACCCTGTGGGTCCTTTTCAGGGTAAGCACAGTGACTGCTTCCTTTCTCAGTAGCCAGCGTCTGCATCTTTGCTCAGTCTACACACTGAACACAGCAACAACAGCTTTGTGTGACGAGAGAAAATGTGAAACATTTACTAAACCTTTACAAAAAAAGACAGTCTGCTTCTTCTGAGTAAAGAATCTGTCATTCAAACTTGAATGAGTGGAGTAGGGTAGCTTCAAAGTGACTGAGAACAACTGCAAAATATTTCTGCTTTGATTCAGTGATGCTCTGCTTTATATCATCTCTATATAGTCACAGTTCAAATGGAAACCTCCAGAGCTGTGGTGCTGCCACATGCTGCAGCGACAGACAGACACATATCTACATTTCAAAGTTCTGCAAGGAAGGTGTGGCCTCTTTGAGTGACAGGTGATCACTCAAAGAGTCTGCACCTGCCACCAGCAATCTCTGAAGAAATGGGGATATTCAGTCTAATCAGAGTTTTATTTTAATTAGAGTTTTATTGTGAGATTGTGTCTTGACAGCAAAAATTCACCAATCTCTCTCTCTCTCTCTCTCTCTCTCTCTTTCTCTCTCTAACCTTCCTCAGACTTTGCTGCTCACTTCCTCGGAAAATGTGCTGGGAAGAAGTTGGTGAGACTGAGGGGCAGTTGGATTTAAGGCTCTTTTCAGTCGGAGAGTGAGACTCTATAAAAGAGGCAGTGAGGCATGCTGGGTGGCAGGGAGCAATCTGCTGGCTGCTTCTACCTGAGAGGAAACACAGGACACACACCCGCATGCACACACGCACACGCTCACACTAACATCCATACCAATGGGCTGTCAAGTGCAGCTGAGAGAAGCTGTGAGTGGGACGATAACAATGGACCCTTGGGGCCACAGAGTGACCCCAAGGAGTCTATAATTCAGAGAGGGGGTAGTCTATCATTCATACACTCACACACACTCTCTGAACAGAGTCACAGGGGCAAGACAGGCAGTTCCTTATCACTGAGGAGAGGCGGAGGGAAGGAGGGAGGAGGAGGGAAGAAACATAAGAGGAGGGCTGAAAGGAGAGGAAGGAGAGGGATGTAAAGAATAGAGAGGGTGTAAATAGATTTCAATAGTGCATTACAACAGCAAAATAAGTTTCAGTTTCTACATGGACAAGAATCAAAGAACAATACGTTTGTAAATAGTAAGCAAAGGCCAGGTCCATGGGGTCCACAGGTCCCACGAGTAAAAGGGATATTACAAAGAAACATTTCATTTCACCACCACAGTTTTTATTTAAGTTGCTAGATCCCACCTGTATCACTTGTCACCTCTCTGGCCCACATTGTCTAGACATGGTTGGGTTATATTTTCATAGATTCAAATCCTAAAAAAACATTATCTCGTGGCACTTTTCATATAGAACAGGTTCAGGGAGTACAATGTGATTTACAGATCCAACATCCACCCATGACCAAAAGTTTGTTTTGTTTAACAGGAAGAACCCTTGAACAGACCCAGGGCCCTGATGCGTCACCATCAGCCTTGACTGGTTGGGATGAGAGAGGAAAGGGTGTAGGTGGGTCCTGCGCCTGTGGAAGAAGAATTACCTGCAGAAGTTGACAGAAGTGGAGAGACACAGAGCCCAAACTACAGAAGAGAGAAGAAGCCAAGTTACTTGATCCAATGCTTTACACAAGAGTAAAACTGTAGTGAGCTTCAACAAAGGGAAATGTTAAACATGAAGAAGGTCTCTGCTAGACTCAAACTAAAAGATGGTGTCAAGGAGAGGAGCCTGGAAGCTTAGGGCTCTGCTGCCCACTCTACTCTTCCAGACTCTAGGAACAAGTAAAGCATTCTGGGATGATGAAGCTGGTGAGGAAAAGGCAGCATTTAGCAGCCAGTGAGAGGGTGGACACCAAAACAGAGTTCACAGGACGACTCATGTTCTGATTATATTCATCAGGTTGATACATGCACAGCTCTGAGTGAAGACTGATGTTGCTCTGACTTGGTAAAAAACACAGTTGACACTAAAGCAGCAAAATACAGACATTTCGCGCGCGCACACACACACACACACACACACACAGTTTTTCAGCTCATTAAGCAGAAGGTTGCGTATCTAATCAGGTTTTGTAAGAATGGTGCAGGGTCATTATGATCTAATTTACCTTTAGTGGTTATTCAGCTGGGCAGAAAGAGAGGGAAGAGGAAGGAGGAGGAAGGACAGACTATGGTCCGGGTCTGAGGGGAACTTGTGCACCTTATTTGTTCTTTATACTGACATGAATCTATTCTGTATAACTCCACAACAAAGATTGTACACATATGCAACATTAAGTTCACCATTCAGGTAGGTCAAATGCTGCAAATGTCTCACTGTGAATTAATATTGTACCTCAATCTGAGGAATTGTTCTGATTCAGTCTTATTGTTCTTCAAGGTTATGGTTGTTAAAATAACAAGATGTGTTCTCTCAAAGTTAAGACATCAATATTAGGATCTAAAATGTATATATGTATTACATAAAACACTGAAACAATGTTATATAATGTGTAATAAATATGGATACAGACCATCATTTGGAGCCAAGGGTGAAATGCAGTTAATAAAATAGATAAAACATAATAACAAAACGTATAGAAATCTTAAATCATATTGAAAATTGTATTTTAGTAGCGTGATTTACATAAAGATTAGTTTGTTAGCATTTAGTAATTAAAACTGCAATAATTTGTTATTAATAAAATCGCCCTCAGTCTGTTATATCATTGTAGCATCCTTCAGCATATTGTTCTGCTCAAATAGTCCAGGTCAAATTTCATGTTCTGGTTCAGTCTCATCATGTTTAGCTGTATTTCCAGCAGCCACAGTATGTAAATCACTGGCCCAGTACAAGGCTGGAAATGAGCTGGTGGACCCTGCTTTTTGCCTCTGTTTCCCGTCAGGCCCCTGTGTCTGCCACAGCCAGGGTCAGAGGCTTTATGTGCTTCCCATTTGTCAGTCTATATTTTATACTTGTAAATGTGATATCTGAACACCTTGGGGGAATTTGTTCAAGTTTGGCATAAGCATTCAAAGGTCAAAAGTCAAGATCAACCTGACCGTGCAAAACACTTGCACTTAGACTTTTGGAATTAAAAAAATGGAAAATAAAAAAATCACACTAAACTGTCAGTTGTGTTGTTGAGAAACAATGAGTTCAAATCACATTTTTCTTCTTTTTGGCACAATGTCCTGTAGAGACCAACTGGCCCAGACGTTGGACCGCAGGAGCTGTTGCATGGTGCAGCAACATGTCATCATGGGGATTGACTTCAAGTGTGTTAAATGGGTTAAAGAGTGGTGTCCTGGAGCAGCAGTGTGTGTCCTCATCAGCAAGCAGAATAAAAGCTTCCATATGGTACTAGTAAGTCAGTTCCAGCACCCTGCCAGGAGGGCTGACCACCTGCCAATCAAACAGAGTTCACAGAATAACAGGAAGGTGTTAAGAGCTCAGGGCAGACTCAAAGAGGACGTGGACACAGAGGGGTGGAAAAGAGGAGAAAGGTTTATTGAAGAGAATTTGCTGCACTATGAGCTGTCGGCAGGGTGGTGGTGGTGGTGGGTGGGGGGTGTAACTTGGCTGGGGTATCATCTCAAGATTATTGATACAGATTCTGTTCACCAAACCAGTTGTTATCAAACACATATCAAATAGTAACAATTATAAAGTACTTAAATACACTTTGGAAAAAAATAACAAAATGTGGTGTCTTTATAGAGTGTGGGAGTGTTGCATCACCAGGAGCAGGTCTTAGAGTCATTACAGGTGCATGTTCAAGGCCATGCTCTGAATTAGGCTCCTTGTCAGGTCAATTCCAGCGAGTTCTGAAATCAAACATTTACCTTATTATATCCTTCTAGAGAAGATGCACATGTCTCTGTTTTACTTTCTCATTCATCCTCCCCTCAGTGACATAATAAGCCATGTGGTATAATGTTCATGGTAGGTGCTACCTCACTTCCAGCTGTGGTTTTCTGTTTTTTTTTCTATTTACTCTAGGATCAGACTGGTATCAAGTGTCACTGTGAGTAAAACCTTTCAAAATAGACAGTCATTTGAACCACTCATAAAAACTATAATCACATCAATTTTAATATAAACTATCATAAACATCACATCATTTTATTCCTTTAGACATTTGAAATGAAATGTTTTGTAATTAGAGGATCAGTGTGTGATTTGTGGCCAAACGTGTTTTGAGAAGTCAAAGTGACCATAACTTTAATCACCTAAAGCTAATCAGTTCATCCTTAAATCAGGGTTTATGTTTTTGTCAGGTGTAATGAAATCCCCTCTGCTAGTTCCCAGTATGTTTCAGTCACAAGAGGGTGAATTCACTGTGACCTTGATGTTTCAATATCAAAATATAATCAGTTCATCTTTCAGTCTAAATGGTTGCTTTGGAGAAATTTCCTGTGTGTTTCCAGGTGTCTCTGAGCTATTATGTTTCCGAGTGCAACATTCAATGGACAACCAGAAAACATACTGCCGTTACATGGAGGTATAAAAACCCGCAAAACATACATTTGTGAAAAATACCATGATATCAATACTTCTGCATTTTGCCTCTAAAGGTCTTTGTGTTTTGTCCATAAGAATAAAATGTAAAATTGTCTCACCACAAACCCTCTCACCAAAGCTAATGCAGTGAGCTTCTACCAGGAACTTGTGTATGCATGTCATTTCCAAGCACTCGCATTAATCTTTTGTAATAACACTTCAACATTCTTGGTTGTCTATGCATGGTGGAACTGTGTTTCTTTTCAAATGCTTTAGAGAAGTCATTCACTGACAATCATTCACTCAAACTGCTCGGCCACAATACAGCTCCATCTACTACAAATCAAAGCCTCTTAATGATCCCATTCTGTTGATGCTGAATTTGAACCGTTTGTAATTCTTTGGGAAGCTTTTGGCACATTTGATTAGGAGATTAGAAGAAAACAGAAAATTGGTTGAAGAAAAAAAAAATAAGAAAAGCGGCTTTGCAGGGTGTTTACAGATTTCAATTGTGTGGACTGACAGAGGGCAGGGTGTGTGGTCGACATGTTCAAGTGCTACTTCACGGTCACATAGGGCTGGAGCTCTGATCTGCTTAGATCATTGGACTGACAAAAAAATCTTTTCTGTGGACCCATATTTCAAAGCTGGTATGCTCAGTGGTGTGGACTAACCTGCGCTCAGTTATGAGTCTGTATTATGTCACGTTACAGGAATTTGAGAGGCATTGGATGGCCTATCAGATCCAAGGACTAATGACAGAGCTGTCAGGTTAGAAAAAAAGCACCAAACCAACCACGTCTTCCCGAATCTTCTAGTAGCTCACACCAGCCTTCCCATGACCCAGTGGCTCTGGGTCTTGACCCACTGCAAGGTCTGATCAGTTGACCTCAATTTGCACTTCAGCTTCACACCAAAAAAGGGCCTTCAGAAAAAGTCTGTGTATGCAAAGAAAAGTGGCAATTTCCAAATCCCTTCAATGTGAAATGGACATATTATCATACTGTAGAATGAGCGGTGTGGAGCGAGGATGGGTAGAGTGGTTAGTCTGATGTGAACTTAGCAAAAGCTAATGATCAGACCACAGACACTCCTCTTTGTCTAGACCTGTGCTCTTCTGTCTGTCAGCAACAACCACTGATGTGTCCTAGATGGAAGAATAATCAAGATCCTTTAGTCTGTAAGTAAGTAAGTAAAAGTTTGAATTCATGATGAAAAAACACATAGCAGACAAAGAAAAGATTACAGGTTAACAGCGAAATGTGCGGTGGCAAGAAAATCAGAGTCAGGCCTTAGGAATCACCTACATTTACATATCTTTGAATTAATAAGTGTGGTTGGGAAAAATATGACAACTAAAGACCAACTGGAATCAGGAGGAAACCTACAAACCAGACTGAAAACCTGGGTTTTTAAGTTCTGCCTTGACTTCTTAAAAAAACACAAACGTTTTGAGCTTTCCTGAGGACACAGTGGACAATGGAGACAATTCAGGGCCAAAACAGCTTTCCTGGGATGTGGCACTCAGCTAAGATGACTAACATGGTGCATGATGCTCAGGCTCACGGCGCTGCTCGGCAGGTGAGCAAGTAGAGTCAATGACTGATGATAACAGTTTGTTTATTAGCTCTTAGTCACAATAGTTGGAATATTTGTTAAAATGTTGTTTGGTAGCATATTTAGAATGACACCAAATGAACCTTGAGCCTTTGTTTAATGTAGTAAAATCTAGTCATAATGCCCAAAATGACCACCCTATTATGACAATTTCAATACAAGTTGACTAGTTTTATTATAAATGTCCACACTGAGACTGAAACCAATGATTTCAGGAGGTGAAACATTTGGCCACATGAGGGTGCTCTGCACACACTTATAAAGTGTCTCCCTTACACTCTACCACATCATGTTCTCCACAAATATTCATTGACTAACATTAGCACAATTATGTATGTATTGTCAAGTAAGCACTTAATGTACCTTTCCAATCTTCCAGTAAGCCTGCAGCTTCAGTATGGTTACTGTTATACAACTGCCATTGGTTCTCTCTTATAATTTATTAAATCACTTAGTGACAGACAAAATATATCATAAACCATAAGCAGCCATAAATGCGCATAAATGCATAGGGTGTATTTCAGTCTCACCGACTCTCTGAGCTTTCTGCAGTGCCTTGAATAATGTCTCGTATCCTCTTTGTGTCTGCCTGCAGTGCTTCATTGTGACAGTCTATCTTCAGAGCAGCCTGGTAGTCTTGTAACCCTGAGAAACATGTCACAGATACATCAGCTGGCAGCGCAGAGCAGGTGGCAGTCACAGAGTCATCGTCCTGAGACACATGCTTACATATGATTGCCATTAAAATGCACATCCAAAATTGAAATATGTATAGTACCAAATCAAAGACAAAGTGTGTCTGTTCATACCTTCTGCATAGAGCTGTAGCTGGCAGAAAGCAGATCCTCTGCGTACATGGGCTCTGGCTCTGGCAGCTGCATTAGCAGCAACTGGTGGAGTCAGCAGATCAAGGGCCTGCAAGGACAAGTGTTTCAAAATCATATTATCACCTTTGTAAAACTTTACTTTCAGCCTAACTCACAAACTGAAGTGTACAGAGCTCATGTCAGAGGTGGCAATATAGAAGGAACTAAACCTGAATCAGGAAATAATGGTCTATATAGAGCTGTTGGTGTTATTCTGGATGACTTCCAGTCTGATCACCATTGGACACACTTTAAGCTGTAGTTTAAAGTATAGACTCTGACAGGCCTCTTCTACAGTCCATCCATCCATCCATCCATCTGAATAACTTTGCAAGTAGAAAGCAGAAAATGTAAAACCAGAGTACAGACCTTAGAGGAATCCTCAATGGCCTTGTGAAGATTTCTTAACTTCAGGTGACACGCAGCTCTGTTTGAGTACAGAGCTGGGATCTTCCTATTGAGCCTGATAGCCAGGTTGTAAGCATTCACTGCACTCAGGTAGTCCCCAGTTGCAAAATATTTGCTGAAAGAGTCAGTTTAATGTGTCATTAACAAATGAGCATTGTTGAAGAGATTTGAGAGGAGGCTTCACTTACTCTGCTTTGTCCTTTAACCAGTCAGGGTTCTTGTTCTGCTCTGTCAGGTCCTTCAGCTCTTCAACATCTGCATTTACTGCACGTCTGGCTTCAGCTTGTTTGTTGAGCCACTGTTTCATTAAAGCATAAGTGCACAAAAAAGACATTTTCATATTCAGGACATCAACATGCAAAGGGACCACTTCTCTGTAAAACAAATACAATAGAAACCATGCTCATTCAAAGGGATTAGATGAATTAGTTGACTGATTGATTTTCACATGGGACAGATGCTGCTTGGCACTGGCATGTGTTTTTTCTTCATGAGCGTCCTCTCTGCTCAACTCCACAGTCAACAATCCATCACTGAAATCCAACTTGTCCTCAGAGGCAGAGCTCTGAGCCATGTAGCTGCTGTAAATGTGAGAGGACACCATCTGGCCAAACCCTGTCACTAATGCCATGCTGCATCACAGTACTTCAGCTCCTCCCGTCATGCTCGTGGAGCATACATGCCATGGAAATCACTAAAATGATGAGATTTGCAGGTCTTGATGTCATGGTCACTTCAACAGGCTTCCTCACAGTTTTATGCTATAATCGTACACTTATTTACAGTATAAGCACAGAATATGATATATCAGTTTCTTCTCTGCAATATGTGAATTTTCAGAACCACTGTCTTCCAACACACTCTCAGCAGGCCAACACTAAAACTGAACAGAGGTGTGGCTTGGTGATGGCGTGCTGTTTAAGGTCAAAGTGATGTGTCTAAATAGAGTTAGGGTGATTTTTTTTTCTGTTGTAGTAACTAACCCTACTGCAGCTTTCATGTATCATACAGGAAAAGTCTAACATGACAGTGTTAAACTAAGCAACCTCCTAATGGGATGATTCCCATTGGCTGATCCTGATGCTGATGACTCACCTCCTCCTCCTCCTGTACACGTGATTCCCTGAGGGCTGTTGGGAAAACCCGTGGGGTAAATGTGACTTGAATGTTACCAGCAGGTCTTGGTGGAGGCAGGAGTGCTTGTTTCTTCTTGCACTGTGGTTCACTGCCTCTTCGATCTAAACACAGGAATATGTTCATTAACATACCACACCACAGACCAATTAATCAAAATATCATTGAAATCCCTGTATGACCAAGTGCAATATCTAATATCACAGGAGGTGCAGTTGTTAAAGTGTGACAACATTGTCTGTGGTGCTACAAATCATCATTTTCTCCAAATGAAGAAACATCTTTGCCCAAACTGAAATTGTGACTCAAATCACAATCGCAATCAGCCAAAAGTATTTAATACAATTTTTTAATTTTTAATATTTCATTGCAGATTGGGCAGCCCTAGCAGAGAAAGAGCAAATCTGATCATACAGGAATGTACAAACCCTGTTTGACATGTCTTCCAGAGGAGCATGTGTTCTCTTGATTCTCTGTTACAGCTTTCGGTTTGTTCTGATTGTCTCTCTGACTTTGGGCTTTTGCTTTTTCTTCTGCCTGTTGTTTCTGTCTCAGTTGCCAAGCTTCCAGTTCAGCTGTGGTTTTCTCTCGCTCTGCATCCTTCATTTTCTGGATGCTGTCTCTTTCCTCCTTTTCGAGCTGAGACAAAATAAAACGTGCTTTATATATAAATTCCAATACATTTGACAATTGATATTTTTGGATGCCTGCTGATGCTATATGAGCAGACTGTGATGTCACTGTGGATGTTACCTTCATCATTGTCTCCAGTGCATATTTTTTCTCTGCATGCTGTTTCTTTGCCTTAGACCTGGACTCTGCAGAGAGTTTCTCCTGATATTTCAACAGGGCTCTTTCTCTGATCTCCTTCTTTTTTTCTTTATCATCTGAAACACATGTATTCAAAGAGTCGTATTTATTATTGTCTTATTATTTGTAAAGGGGTATTCTTTCAGAGAAACTGTGCTGTCAGACTTTTATTACAATAATGACAACATCATCCAGATAACCAGTTTCTAGCTGATCTATCACCTTCTATCAACGTGTGCGATTGAGACTGAATATCTGTCCTTTAAAATCTGTTCTGTTCTGGTTGTGGTTTCAGGAGCAAAGGCACAGAGCCATGTGCACTCTCATTCCTGCCTCTCGTCATCTGTCACTGTGTCTACTTTGAAAACAATGGGGCAGTAGCAAGTGTTGGCATGTGACACCAGCTTTAGGGAATGTGGGGGAAAATGAATTGTGAAGCTGGCCAGCTGGGTGTCATTCAGTGGTGACAACTATCAATCTCACTCCATCAGTGCACAATCACCATGGCCTTTCCTGTTGGAAAGTGATGCACAGTCTCAATCTCAGATGTTTGCTGGCTTAGTTGTGGCACAGATGTGCAGCTCTGTTGTCTGAAATCTGAAATGTTGGACTGAGTAACAACACATGATACTCCCTGTAGTTCAGCAGCCGGATCATTACACATGAGAAACAATTTGCTTGCGCTATGAGGTTCTACTAATCTCTAATAGGTTGAGCCCTGTAGTGGGTCGAGTATGCAGTAGTTAGGTTGCGCGACCCCAAGAGAGGTCGCACTCAATGGCCTTGTTCCCTCTGTTTGGGTCTGTCCATATTCACACCATTTTGAATTATTGTCTCAAAGGTTTGGTGACATAACACTTGCATAATGAGTATTTTATGTGTTTGTCTAAAAAGCACATGTTAGCCAACAGAGGGGCCCCACGGTTATGCAATGTTTTAATTTGGTTCTATATGTCTTTTTATAAGCTTAAAAAAACTGCAATTAAAATAACAGTTGCTTTAATGTATCTATTCATGATATTGATAATGCAAAATTTATTGATCAATGTGTGACCCCAGACTCATTCCAAGCCCTGGATCTCCAACCCTTGAACCACTCTTGATGCCATAAGGAAAAAGCTGCCTAACTCAGATGGATGGAAGATCAGCTGGATGCCTTTACCTGTTGTTATCATCAGATGTTCCCAAATTCTGTTGGTCCTCTTTGGCAAAGTGAAGATGACAACACCATTTCCAACCTTTGCTGAGCTTCTGTCATCATCAACAGGTTCGAACAGGAAGGCCTCAAACAGAAACGGAGGGTGATGCACCTGGGCACAAAGAAAAATGAAGATTACTTCATAGATAACTAACCCACTTTCAACATTCTTACATATATGAACCATCATATATTCTTTATAAGAAATACCCCTGTGAACAGGGCAGTGGTAAACACTGAACTGTTATTGAGATATTGTACAGTGGCCTTGAGGGCTCAATGCATTGCAACTTGCAACAGCTAGAATTTCATATTTGTATTATTATGTGAATCGTGCAATGTTAGCATTTTAATAAACCAAACAAGCTCACCTTATTTTCAAACGCCACAAAAAGGAAACTGTCTTCACAACTTTTAAGTCAAAAAACACTGAACAAAAGCTCTCCATAACCAGGTCCGTCACTTTATTGTGTCCCCAGAGGAGATTCTGTCCGGTTTGTGAGGTTTTTAGAGCTCTTTGTTGTCAATTTGATGTTGTTTTCTGAAACTGCTACGCGTTTTCGTAATCTGCAGTGAGTTGAACCATCAGGGCCACCGTAATTTTGTGTGCCTCAGTCATATAGACTGTAAAACACAAAGCTAGCGTTATCTCTTTTCTTCAGACCGTAGCTTACATCCTTGTTTTGTAGAGGTTTGGGACGCTGCTGCTTGTTGCCTTTAGCTAACTTTACCTTGAGGTATTCGTCTGTCGAGACGATGTCCACTTTCCCGGCTCTGGCTCCTTTTAAAGGCACATGGATGAAAACCGTGGTGTCGGTCTGTGTCCATGAGTAGTCCGTCACTAACAGAGGCATTTTCACGCAGCTAACCTGACGGTCAGTCTCTACAACAGTTCACCTGCCCCTAAATAACGATGTATTACAGTTAATAACTGACTTCAGCCACAAAAAAGAGGAACCGTGAACAACAAGTCGGTCTCTGGCTCAGTTGTTGTATAGGGTCCTGTTGCTATGGTTACCGTAGAGGCAGCCTGCCCCCTTCAGGTTTATCGGGAAAAAAGTATTTGAGAGCTAAAACAACACATTTACAATACAGGCCTATAAAGATACAGTAATAAAGCTATACAGTGTGTGACACGTGGAGGCAAGTTGTGACTTCCGACTGTGGAGCACATTTTAAAACCATAGGTAGGCCTGCCCAGTGCTTCCCGAGGGAGACAGTAAATTGTAAAGAGAGATGCAAAAGTCATAACAATAACGCAAACTCATAAATCTACACTCTATGTGAAATATTTACACTTTTATTAGACAATAAGAAGGAGGAACAAAGGGTGCAGATCATAAAAATGGAGATAAGCTTACTCAATAGGTTGATTTATTAAATAGTTAATGGTTTTCAATGAGCACAGTGTCACAGCCTGAAAAGTCTCTCTGAATTCTCTCTAGACTCTGAATCAGTCTAGTTGGTATTTGAGTAAGAAGACAAAGCAGCATATTGAATTTCACCACCATCATCAAAAATATTAATTCTGCAAAAAATATTTGAGATTATTTGAATCAAGCAGTACATGCTGAGCCTTTTCTCCTGTGAGTCTGAGTGAGTCCATGTTCACCTGTTGTAGGTGTGTGTGGGCTGCAGCTGTGTGACCTGTGTCTAAATCAAGCCTGATGACAAAGACGTTGTCAACTCTGATGGTGGCTGGCTTGTCTGGGACACAGAGTGGAGTGGTCCATCCACACACCAAACACTGATATGAACTCCAGAGAAAAAGGCAAGAACACACATTTTGCACTGGACACTTGGTGTTTATTTATGTTTCTTTTAGGATTAGTGAATAAAATCCTCTCATGACGATCTCTCTTTGATTTTAGTGGTTGCATCAATTACCATAGAGCCCCGGAAAGCTACAGCAGCCTGCCTCCCCTGACTCAAAGAATGACTTCACCAATTCTGCATAATTCAGCCTTATTCAGTCAACCCAGTGCTCGGTCTGAGAGCGAGTTAAATGATAATGATAATGATATGTCTCAGTGGATGGCATTACTCACTTATCAATGACCAAATAAATAAATTATAAGGAAAGCTCTCAAAATAGTTTGTAAATGGACCCTAATTTCAGGTTTATCATTTGCATTTGACGAAACACTGCCTTCAAATTATGTTTGTTTCCAGACTTCATAAAGCCTGTGCGCAATCTGTGAACTCTCTGGTCTCTCTGACCTGACAATCAAAGATACCTGATATCGTTTTATCAGAATATTACAGAGATAATCACAAGGCCAGAGATAACTAAAGTCAAGGTGATCTTCTTTATAGACTTTCTGTTACAAAACCACTTACTGGTTCTATAATTAATTTCAACATGGTATCAAATCCCCTTATCAATAAGCTGTAAAACCCTCTGAAGTGCTGGACACATTGTTCTCAGAGGTTCATTGTGATACAGTCTATCTCAAAGGAGGGTTTGAGTCATGTGAGATAAAGATTTACAACAACAACTGGCTATCTGTGCCTGTGTATTCTTAGCTTTACAGCACATTTAGCATTTCCACATCTCTCCCACAACTGAGGAAATGCTGCACTTGTTAACATGTTCATATCTTTTATTGTCCCGTAAGGCTTGAAAATAACAGTGAACTTCAGATGACCTCAGTTTTTTCCTCACTCTCACAGCAAAAGCTAGACATTATCTAAGGTTTTGGGTCACAGTGCTGTCAAGTTAAAGGAGGTAGAGGATGTGTTACTTTGGTTTTATGGAGTAGAGCAACATGAAGTCGGGGCTTTAAGAGATATTGACTGGTTACTAACTGCTAGACTTAAAGACTGGTTTCTGAGCTGTAATAACCTGTTCAGTTTTATGTTACCCAAAACTGAAGCCATAGAGGATAGTGATCCATAAACCCATAATCTTCAGTGTTTATTTATCTGCCCTCATGTGGACTGGCAAATAAGATTTAAAATTAAGATTTAATTTTATCCATATTTTTTTTCTAATCTACAAATGCATTTTCTATAGGACGCTCAATTTGCACTTCTTGTGCAACTGGGATTTGGGATGAGATTGAAATGATAGCAAAGTAACTGCTCTGCCTGCTGTATCCAGGTTTTTACCTGGCCAGACCAACCAATTAGATACAAATGTGATTATCTGAATGTAGCATGTTTGAACCAACTGGCAAGGACTAGATAAAATACTTCTCAGTTCTTGTTTTAATTTTGGGATGAAGCAGCAAAGTTTGGTGGCTGATGGGACAGTCAGATCACCACCACCCCTAGGCCCCTGTCTAGAGCTGGACTAGCCTGGCTTAATTAGCTGCTAGATGCATCACCATGTTTAGCTTGTCACTAACTATATCTGCTTGAAACCTGAGGACTGCTATCTCTGTGAGTTTAACAATATGATGCTTTAAACATTGCACAAAGCAAATGATCATTTGTCGATAGAAAAATGAAAAAATAATGTTTCATTTTGTAATTTTCTTCAGTGTGAACGATCCTATGGTTGTGGTTTATGACTGGGACACTGGGGAAATCAGTGGTGATGAACTGTCATTCAAAATGTTAGATACATGCAACTAAAAATATTTTAATTTGAAAGTTAATGTAAACTGTAGTTTACATAGCTAATATGAAAGTCAGAGTTTGAAATTGGAGAACACACTGAGATCATTCAGTCACCTTTCTAATCCATTGTGTACTTCCAAAGTGCTAATACTAGCTATTGCAATATAAGAAGCAGATGGTGTCTCTACATGACATTATATAAACCAAGTGGAGCAGATAGACAGCTGTTTTAACTGGGAGGGTTTAGGGCTACAAATGGATTTCACCTGTTTTTCCTTTCCTCTCTCTAATGACTTTACAGCTGTGTGACTGTAAGGACATTCATAAAAAGGTAGGATTACGGTTAACTACTCTGTTAAACTATAACTACATGATGTAAAGCACTTGGAGATTACTGAGGCAGCAACAAAGGAGCAACAATATTGTTATAGATCTGTTTCCCAGTCAGACATGTAGATGAATGAAATGCTGCACTGCACTTAAACATTTGTGGTAGCTACATTTTGCAGATGCACCTTTTGCCTAATGTCAGCAGTGTTTTAATGCTGTATAATTAGGCAGATGCTGAACTTACTGGATAACCTCCTCAGAAATGATCATTTTAACGAGGTGCTGCATACTGTGTTACAGTAACGGTTCATTTTTATGCAAAAGCCTTTCACCATGGCCTTGCAAAACAGCACATTTTTAACAGTGTCATGATGTACAGCCCTGCCGTGTGTTGCATATTGTGCATATTCATATTTGAATATGCACAAGATAAGCTATTGATGCTAAGATAAGCTAACTGCTATCTTCTATATTTACCATACAGACAAGAGGCAGTATCGATCTTGTCATCAAACTTTCATGCCAGTCTGTTCCCTTGAAATCTGCCACTCTGTGATGTGTGGGTGTGATTCCTCCAGGTGAGGTGAGTATTTACAGTGTCACTGTTAATGTATCACCTGTCACTGTGAATGGGTGGGGTGTTACTACCTATGGCTACGTATAAAAGTTCACCTTCCATTCTGCTCTGTCTTGGTGTGGGGCTTCAACGCACGCAGAAAACATGGGGAAAGGATTTTTCATTAGTAAATCTGTCGGGGTGGTGGGTATCATCTTGGGTGCTGGGGCCCTGGCAACGATCATAGCTCTGTCTGTTGTTTACTCACAGGAAAAAGCTAAAAATAATCAAGTCTCACCAACTGATGGAGGAACAACATCCAAACCCCCTGTTACAACTCCACCATCCAATGAACCTTGGGACAAGTATCGACTACCTAAGTCCCTGGTGCCGGACCACTATAATGTCACTCTGTGGCCACGACTGACTCCAGATCCAACTACTAAACTCTACATCTTTACTGGTAAGTCTTTATGAGTCTGATCTTCTAAATCCAGGTGGTTTGCTGTTGTACAAAGCTGTTGGTTTCACAAGGGATCCAGAGTCTAAATCTGCTTTCCTTGGTTAGCAATATTTAAAACCTCCTCTCAAAGCATTTCTTTGAGATGAGAAAGACTTGAGATAAAGACTGTTAGAGGTTCTGGAGGGTATGATGTAGAAAGAAACTGTCAGCTTACAGGGATAACTCAAGACCCTGTCACATTTATCACAGCCCTATGGCTGCAGTATAGCCTTCCATAGCTTCTTGATATATTTACGTGTTCACTCTAAAATCTAAACCTAAACCACCGATACAGACTTGTGGAGAGTAGCTGCTTGGTCTGTTCAATTCTCTAATATACTGACCTGTAACTAACCTCTACGAGCTTTAAATTTGCTGTTACACAACCTCGGTTACACTCTTGAATTTCAAAAGCAGATTCTTGAAAGTTACAGCACAACATGCAAGAATTCAGATTCAGCCTGACTAAGTCCATGGTCACTCTTTTTTGGCACTTTATAGATATAATTTGTGTGGCACAAAAGACACTTTTGTTTTGAGCCTTGTGGTATAGGAGCAAATCTTAGATAATGTTGAGGTTTTTCAATGGTCAGCTGACCTTAAGAAGGAGGATAATTTCTTGACCCATAAATGAAATGTTCACCTTCACCTGCACAAAACCTGAATGATTTCAGAGTAAGTGGACACTGCTTTGTTTGAAGGGTTGGCTCAGCCATACAAAGAGATCTTTCTCGGTTACTGCAGTCATTAATCTGAGCACACAGGTCAGTTTAAGGCAGAGCTTCATTTTCTTTCTCTTGCTCATGACATGCATATTGATTCATATTGTTTCAGGTGAGTCCACTGTGGAGTTTACAGTGGCAGAGGACACTGACCTGATTCTTATCCACTCCAATAAACTGAACTACACCAAACTAGAGAATGACCATTTGGCGAGACTCACTCCCATCAGCAGTGGAGCCGAAGCTGTCTCAATCAAGTCTTCCTGGCTCCAGCCTACAACTCAGTACCTGGTCCTACAGTTGAATGGTAAACTTAAAAAGGACCACAAGTACCACCTCTACACCAGTTTTACTGGAGAGCTGGCTGATGACCTGGGCGGCTTCTACAGGAGTGAATACAAGGAGAATGGAGCCACAAAGTATGTGCATCTTGTGTCAGATTAGGTTTTCAAACACAACTGGAGTAAAACGGAGAGATGTAGCAGCAAGAGATATCCCAGATGACTTGACATGAACTTAAAACTTCATCTATTTAGCCTCATTGTTAGCCTAACTTAAAGACACCCTCAACCACTCCAAACCTGTATTGATATTGATTGTCTTATTAGCTGGTTTGAGGTCGTCACTACCTCACCCAGATATGTTCAGGTGCATGGCAGCCTCTCCTTTGATGCCACATGTAGCCACTCTGCTTAATGCTGCGCTGCTGGAGAGATGGCTTCAGTGCCTAGTTTTAACTCATCCTAAAACAGTAGTTCTGTTTTCACATTTCTACATCACAAGTGTTTATGCTAGAGCTATCCTAGCACTTTCCCCTTGTTCTTGCTAATCAAAGAGTCTCTGTAGCTCCTATCTCTTGACACACAGACTACATTGATATGAATTTTTATCATTATGGTCTTAATAAAACTCTGTGCATGTATTTTATTAAAAGTTTGAGTTGTTTCCTCAAACACTAAGCTTCATTTGTCTGTTTCCTGTCAGGGTTGTTGCTACAACTCAGATGCAGCCAACAGATGCAAGAAAGGCTTTCCCCTGCTTTGACGAGCCAGCAATGAAAGCTATTTTCCACATCACTCTGATCCACGACCATGGAACTGTGGCCCTGTCCAACAGCGAGGAAAAAGGTTTGTTGCACTTCAGTAATAATTGAATATAATTCCTTTTTTAAATCTATTTAATGTACAATATGAAGAAGATCATTCATGACGTTTTTAAAGTAAGCTTTGTTACAGACAGAAATAATGAAAATCAAATCAATTTAAAAATGATTCTTACCATTCTCTCGTACAGAATCGAGCAGCGTCAACATCAATGGCAACAGCTTTCAGAGGACAGTTTTTAAGCCAACTGAAAAAATGTCCACCTACCTGCTGGCATTCATTGTCAGCGACTTTGGCTACATCAACAACACCATCGATAACGTTTTGGTACTTCACCTTCCCTTTTTCATGAATACGGCTTTTATTTACAAGTATCTTTTCAGTGTCTGACAAGGTGTCGTTAGATTGGGCAACAAAATCACAGGGATTTTTAATCCAACTCATGGTAAAGACGTTGTTCACTTTTGCCTCATTTTCTCTTAAAAGTGACAATTTCTGTCACTGGCAACACAGGCTAGTTAATTATTTTGTATATCATTGTTTTCTTGTTGTTGAGCTTAGCATAGTGTACAATAACAGTTTGGATGGAGTTGCACATAATAATGATGTGATGCAAATGTAAGTAAAGCCACTGGTGTAGGTTTTCTTGCCATTCAGTGGTAGCATCTGAAATGACACTGCTGCATTAAGCAGTGTATAGATCTAATATTCTAGATAATTGGGTTGAAGTAGTACGTATACATTTGCATTGCATTTGCATTATTCTACAAGCAATAATGTGATCAGAATCATTTTAAAGGTGCTTCAAATCTAATAAATAATCTAGATGTGATAACTTTGATAGCAGACAGTTAAAAAGTGATATCCATGGTATGTATATTCCAACTAACAGAAATGTCCATCATTACTCTGTGTTTTATTGTGTGTGTTGTTCTGTGTGTTTAGATCCGTATCTTTGCCCGTCAACCTGCCATAGCTGCAGGGCAGGGAGAGTATGCCCTCAACATAACCGGTCCCATCCTCAAGTTCTTTGAGGATTATTACAAATCCAAATACCCTCTGCCCAAGTCTGGTAAGTCTGCCACATGTATGAGTGGCGATAACATATCTGATATCCCCACAGTGGTCTGGGGTTATTGCAGTCATGTTTATTGCTGCCATTGTGTTGATTCATTGTCCGTGCCTTCAAAAAAAGCGCTGTGTCAAGATTTTTGAAAACAGACTTATCTGGTGGAAGCTTTTCATTTTGAATTTTTACAAGTGGACTTTGGAAGCTGGATGTCATAAGATCACATGCACAGAGATAAAACTTATGACACGATTGTTTTAGAGTCTTTCATGATATTATTACCAATCTTCAGCCAACATTTGTCTAGCTCACAGAGCACAGTACCTGATTTATCTTCTATCCACGTTACACTGTAACACTTGTGCAGTTACAACTCAGGTTGTGTCATTTTACAGCTGTATCAAGAAACTGCAGGTGATTAACCACAAATCTCTTTCTCTCTCTCTCTCTCTCTCTCTCTCTCTCTTCCTGTCTTTATTGATTCAGATCAGATTGCTCTGCCAGACTTTAATGCTGGAGCCATGGAGAACTGGGGTCTGATCACATACAGAGAGACAGCTTTGCTCTACGATGAAGAGTTCTCATCCAACTCCAACAAACAGAGGATTGCATCAATCATAGCTCATGAGCTGGCTCACATGGTTAGATTTGAACACTGCAAACTAACACACTTCAGTACAGTAGCTGCTATTATTACTGCAACTGAATATTGCTTGCAAGAATTTATTTTTATAATGAAAAATAGGATCTTGATCTCCACATTAACATTTGTCTTTTTTCTTGTGAAGTACGTACTCACAGACAAAATCACCGCCATAACTTGGATTAGAATAACCCATCTACTCACATGGCACCATAGCAACACTGATGTATTCTCAAGCAAGGACAATGTCCTGTCCAAATCTGTATGGTGTTATAAAAGATTTGGTTGTTGGGGGAGATAAACTAACTAAACACTGGCAGTGAAAAGTAAACAGTCTTTCTTCCCATCTTCTCATATCATAGTAGGCATGACCCAGTAAGTGAAGTATGGCAGGGTCATTGTCTTAGAGGTACAAAGATGGGCTTTTGCTACTCTGTGCTAAAGCTGGATATTCCAATACACTATTGAAGTAGTGGGGAAAAATCTTTAAAAACGAATGACAATAATTGTCTTAATATTGGTATAATTCTGTGTGACTTTGTTGATGAGATGAGTCAAAAATCATAAAGCATTCAAATCAAGTTCAGTCAAAACTCATGGCTGCTTTTGTTTTATTTATTATTTTCTATGTGCTTTTCTTGTAGTGGTTTGGTAATCTGGTGACCCTGAGGTGGTGGAATGACCTGTGGCTGAATGAAGGCTTTGCCTCTTATGTTGAGTACCTAGGAGCAGACAAAGCTGAACCCGACTGGAATGTGGTGAGGAGTAATGTCAATGATCTAAACAGTTAAATGCTGGTGCTGGTGATGCTGACAGTGATCGGCAGTGTTGTGAGTGAGCTATCTAATCTGTCTCCAAACAGAAAGACCTCATCGTGCTCAGTGATGTCCACAGGGTGTTTGCCATTGACGCTCTGGCCTCCTCTCACCCCCTGTCCTCCAGAGAAGAGGATATCCAGAAACCAGCACAGATCAGCGAACTGTTTGATGCTATCTCATACAGCAAGGTGGCCCCTCTCTCTTTCTCTCTTCCTCTCTCCTTCTCTCATATGTACAGTGATGTTTTATTGCCTCTGCAAACATTATATTATATCACACACCTTTACCTTTAACTTAAACCAGCCTGAGAAGTAGCAAACACTTTTTCCATGTTGAGATCAATCATGGCTTTGATTTCCTGCTGATCCAAAAAAGAAAAACATTTCAAATGTGCTTGTTCACCCTCAGGGAGCATCTGTCCTGAGGATGTTGTCGGATTTCCTGTCCGAAGCTGTTTTCACGCAGGGACTCACGGTAAGGACTGTATTTACCTGAAAAAATGACCACATGCCACTGCAAGGCTCAACCCTTTTTTGTTTGATATATGCGCAGTGGATACACAGTTCTGGACAAGATAAGTTACAGGAAAGACTAAATTCACTAGTAAACGCAGAGCAGAGAGCGGGGACTAGCAAATGTTGGCTAAGAGCCAAGAGGTGGATGTTCTGCAGTATGAACATTATGTGAACCAGTGTGCAGACTTTACTTACTGACATTTGATCAGAGTTTTGGTCTGGCTAAAAGGCAAAGTGTTTGACTTGCATCATTGTTCAGCACAAAACATAACTTTGTTTTCTCTGTCCTCCTGCAGACCTATCTAGAAGAATTTAAGTTTGGGAACGCAGTCTACACAGACCTGTGGAAGCATCTGCAAATGGCACGTTCTCCTCTCCAGATGTTTTACACTGAAAAATTTAGCTGATGTTTTATGTCATAGAACATCAGGACGGTCCAGCATACCGCAAGCTGTCATAACTTTTCTCCTCTGTTTCACCAGGCTGTTGATAATTCTGGCACTAAGCTACCTACTACTGTCAACAACATCATGAACACCTGGGTACTGCAGATGGGCTTTCCTGTGGTTACCATAAATACCGCCACTGGAAATCTATACCAGAAACACTTCCTCCTGGATCCAGACTCTGAAGTCACAGCTCCATCTCCTTTCAAGTACGTACACTGGCTGACTTTCATTTATCTTTCCCACAAGACCAGTGAAATCATTCTATTTATCTATTTACACTTCTGAGCCTACTACTGCTTATACCTATATTATCACTGTTTTTATAGTAACACTGTTATCTGCACTGTCACTATACAGTACATTCAAATAAATGTAATTTGGTAACACAACATTTTGGGGCAAAAATGCAATTCAGTGATTTGATGCCTAAAAATAACTTTCTGATGAAAAAACAAGAAACTCATACAAATTACATAAACTTCAAGGACAAGTACATGCAAATGATGTGAATCATTCACTTTTTGATAAGAACGAAAAAACATATTTTAAGTTGCAGTCCATTAGCATGGGTCAGTTTACCAGAATCCCTGAATAGCCTAACCTTTATGTGTTTATATGCACAACTAATCCAAGCTGCAAGGATGACAGTGACACTGTTAAAGCAATGTTGAGATTTTAACATGGCTTACAAAGACCTCAGTGGCCATAAGACATACAATATTTCTGGGGTATCAGGGCCAGAGGGAGCAGGGTGGTTTCTTTCAAGATATCTATTGTTTTCTGAGTGATTGAATCAGAACATAACAGATTTCAGATTAACACTTAGTAAAACTAAATACTGCCAGGTCGGATGGTGGCTCCATGTGGGTGGGGCTTAGGGCATGGTGGAGAGTGGAAACTGCGTTGCTGTGACATCCCAGATGTAACATGACATTTGTTTATTCTACAGCTACGAATGGATTGTCCCAATCCGATGGATGAAGAATGAAACAGTCCAGGCTCAAGTATGGCTGGAGAAAAAATCAGGTATAAGGCACAGACACCATCAACAACAAGGAGATTTTATGCTGACTTCTGTTTCTGACTGTTTAGTGAGTGGCAATATATGAAAAGTTGATGCAGGACTTTGTTGATGATCAGATTTATTTACGTATTATTTGACTTCAAAAGGGAAAGAGTACAGCAGAAAACTAAGCAGCAAATACAGAACTGAAAATACCATAATACAATACCATAGTATCATGAGTGAAATAATCACACAGTCAACACCATGGCTGAGTCTTTCCACATTAAATTGCAGTGAACCAATTCAAATTCAGAGAACAAAATGAAATGGCAATAATGATACGCTCCAACCTCCTTGTTTTCTATAGACACTGACCCTGCCATGAAGACAACAGGAGCTGACTGGCTGCTGGCTAACCTCGACGTTGTGGGTTACTACAGAGTCAACTATGACCAAGGCAACTGGGAAAAACTGCTAAATGTTCTGAGCTTGAATCACACTGTAAGACACAGTTGTCTGATGCATGGTGATACTACCAACAACACAGAGTTATGATGCATGACCTTAGGCTTCTTCTGAATATACAAGTGACAGGGGGTATTGCTTTTGTTTTTTCCAGCAAATCCCAGTGATCAACAGAGCTCAGTTGGTGGATGATGCCTTCAACCTGGCCAGGTGAGTCCTGCTAATATGACATATAGATATATGTATAGATGATGGAAACAACAGGGAGAATGATCACCTCTAACTTGTCTGTAATCCTCAGTAAAGCTGTAAGTCTTAATTAAACATAGTCCAGGTGGCAGCATCCTCTTTAGTGATTATGTTGATAATGATACAGTCGTAGTCAAATATTACTATTACCCCAAACACAAGGCACACAGCTATTTCTATTCTATTTTATGTTAAAGGATAAATTATTAATTGATGATGTGATTTAATTGTTTTGGAATTATTAAAAAGTATGTAAGATCAAGAAGATGTAGATCCCATTTAGATTTGCCTTTGTTGTCCCAATCTCCACAGAGCAAAGATCATCCCTACAGTGCTGGCTCTCAGAACCACCAAGTACCTGGACAAGGAGAGAGACTACATGCCCTGGGAATCAGCCCTGGGCAACCTGGACTTCTACTACCTCATGTTTGACCGCACAGAGGTTTACGGTCCCATGCAGGTGTTTCCCTTCTGCCAAACACAACACAAACATCTAGAACTATTAGGACTTTAATGATCTAATCCTTATGAAAATGTCACATTTCTCTAACTCTATGCTCCTTGTTTTTAGGCTTATCTGAAGAACCAGGTAACTCCTCTATTTAACTACTACAAGACTCTGACAGAAGACTGGCGCAAAGTACCTAATGGACACATGGACCAGTGAGTAAAGAGAAATTCATGTGAATCTAGATTGTACTTTCTACACAATGGCAAAATAAGAAAGTTAACAGTGAAGCAGAATGAGCAGTGTTACTCTTTATATTCGGTTCATCTGTCAGCAGTAGTGGTCACCACACATTAAATAATAAAGATGGTCACATGGACAGTGCTTTTTTTATTAACATAACCTTTGACTTATTATAAGTCAACTAAGGCTACATCCACGCTGCAGTTTTCTAAAATGTACTTGCTGAAATGCTGCTGGACCTGTTTTAATTTTGAAAATGCTGACACACACTTGCTGCTTGATTCAGTCTTACCAGCCTTGACAGCCAGAGAAAGCATCATGAATAATGAATTATAAGCATTATAGACCTTGTTGTCTGGCAGCTGCTGTGAAGTTAAACTTACATGTTCATTGCAATGTCTGCCTAAGGTGTGATGTTATGGACAGTGACAGTTCTGTTCTAAATGGATATGTATTAGTGTGGATATAGCCACTCTCCACATCATCTTAGATGATTGCTGAATTTGAATACTTAGGAAATAGCTTAGTTAGCATAATAACCTTTCTGACTGTGACTCACTGTAGACCCCTACCTGTGCTGAAGCTATGGAGCTGCACATGGCATATTACAACCTCATGTCACATAAATGAAACAATGACTTCTTATCATACGACAGTCATCACCCACCCGTGGCAAGAAACCATGTTGGGCTGTAGAGAAAACTGCTGCTTTATTTAATCCATTTCATTTCCAAATTTGTTTCCAAGCCTTAATGACATTGTAAAAGCTCTGGTTTGACAAACAACAAAGTTCTGTAGCTGCTGTATTCAGTACACTTGCTAAATAACTAAGGTTTGCATCAACGCTGCTTTTAGTGCTCAATTATCTAAGAAAAGCCATAACTGGCCTCACTGAGGTGCATTTTACAGCCATATTGCTAGCACTCAGTAAGCACTCAGTCCAGTTCATTACTGTTATGTATGGTACCATAAAAAAATGTTGAACATTGTTTCTAGGAAATGGAACAGTAAAAGCCTGAATCAAACATCTGTTGTTACAATAATGAATCATATATATAAAAAAAAAAAAACACTAACAACAAAAAAACTGCCAAATGTTGCACCTCCTGCTACTAGAGAAAAAGAGTGTTGCACAAAAACATTCTTCATTTGTTTACCCTGTTTTTTCTGAGGGTTTTCTCCCTGTGCTTCTCTTAATACTCCCATTCCCCATGTCTCCTTTCTTCAGGTACAATCAGGTGAATGCCATCAGCCTGGCTTGCAGGACAGGCCTCAAGGATTGCCAGAATCTGACCACAGCATGGTTCAAGATCTGGATGGACACAGGGATTAACCCGTGAGTGTTCACATCATCCCACTGTGGAACTTTCTTCCTGTCCTCTATCTGAATTCCTCTCTTCTGTGGTTAAAGTGCAACCGTCTTCATCATCTATCTTCTACTAATCTGTAATGGTGTTGTCTGTCTTCAGGATCCACCCCAACCTTCGCTCCACTGTGTATTGCAATGCCATTGCAGCAGGTGGTGCACCAGAGTGGGAGTTTGCTTGGTCACAGTTTCAGAATGCCACCATCGCTATTGAAGCTGACAAACTCCGCTATGCTCTCTCCTGCACAAAGCAGCCTTGGCTGCTCAACAGGTCTGCTCACAGACTGTCTTGTAAACACAGTTGCACAGTATACTATGATGCATAACTAACTTGCTCACGTCTATATTCTCTGCCTGTTGCCCTGCTTTTACCCTCTCAGGTACCTGGAGTACACTCTGGATCCAGAGTTGATCCGAAAGCAGGATGCCACTTCTACCATTGTCTACATTGCCGGCAACGTGGTTGGACAGTCTCTGGCATGGGACTTTGTCAGAGCTCGATGGTCATACATTTTCACTCAGTAAGTACATCAGTACTTTTAATTATCCTGTTAAAATGAGTCACAAGGTTTGTTATTTTTCAACATGAACCAACTCTGCTCAGCATTTGAATTTGTCCGCAACGTGACAAGTTCAGAGGCTTCACAGTTCTGAGTTAAGGGTTATATAGTGTGTTAGATAACACATGTCTGATGTGAGGCAAAGTTACACATTAAAAGATCCAACATAATCATATGATCGATGATAAACATCTTTACTGTCAGGTTTATTGTCTGGAAGAGCTTTTATTGGCTGAGCATGCCTAGAGTAATTCAACTTGTTTCAGGTAACCTTTCATCTTCACCCATAAACCTCGGCAAAAACATGAGCCATTCTTCGTTGCTAGCTCCATTGGAATATAGAGTTGCTTTATTCATACATCTTAATATAAATGTGATAATTTAATAATCCTAGTTTAATACAAATACTGTACACATTTACTCTCAGTATGTCAGTATAGTGCATGTATATGCACTATATGTATTCCAGTGCTCACACACCTTGTTAAAATATTTACCTGAATGATGATAAGCAGAAAGCAGTGAATGACTGACAAAGATATTGATTTATCTCACACCAAAAGTAAATGACTGAAGGTTTTAAATGTAACATTCAGATAACCGTGTTATTTATGAGACTGATGGCTGTTGAGTGAGCAGCAGTGGGTGAGCCCACGTGAGCATCCAGAGAAGGAAAAAATAAATCTGGTCCATAGCAAAGACACATGTTTGTTTTCCCATGTAGTACATTCAGCTTCATGGCCTGAAACTGGCCCATATTCAACATGACTGAGGTGCCGCTTCCACATCTCGACTCACACTGGTGCACACGCAGAAAATCTTCTGGCTGTCAGTCTGTACAGAGCTGGCAAACAAAAATATTTTAACAATAATAATGACACGATACATCAAAGGTCCTGATTATTTCTCATGTCTTGGTTCTGTTTTCACTCACAGGTACGGTGGTGGATCGTTCTCCTTCTCCAACCTTATCAATGGAGTCACTGAGCGCTTCTCCACTGAGTTTGAGCTTAAGCAGGTGAGATATTCCAGTCTTTTAAAGTTTTTACTAAGGTCAAGTCTTTATGTGCAGTGCTGTATAATATCTGATGAAGCTCACAGTCAATCACAGTCTAAATCACAGTGACTCATGTTAATTTTCTGTTTGCCTTGACAGCTGGAGCAGTTCAAAGCAGATAATGCTGACGTAGGTTTGGGCTCTGGGACCCTGGCAGTGGATCAGTCCATTGAGAGAACGCGTGCCAACATTAAATGGATTGCAGAGAACAAGAAGAATGTTCTGGACTGGTTTAACAGTGAAACGAAGACCTTCTACTAGCCCTTTATTTACTTCATGTAATTTCACAATGTTGTTGTACCTCTATGTAAAAAGAGAGTTACATGTGTTTCATGTCCTTCCAAGCAGAAACATAATTACACTAGATTAAGTTTTGATACTTAATACTTGATACTTGCTGTTGTTGTTTGTTTGTTTTATACTTTAAAAGAAATTGCAGTACTAAATATAATCTAGATTATGTCCCTGAAATGACAGATTTGCAGATGAGGGGATTATGAGAAAAGAGTTTTATTATTTTGTGTAATATATCAAAAGCTGTTCTCACATTACATCACCTTACAACCACAAAACAATCATTTTGCACGTTAATGTCAGCTGGAAAAATATCAAACTGACTGTATTGTATACCTTATTTTTCTCTGTATTGTAATTGTGCCAATGCTGGTTTTGTTTGGTTTTTTTCAACATTCCACTTCACCTGCTCTGTACAGTAACTTCTGAGAATGAATGTTTGAGAAAAATTTGGATGGTAATTTAAGATGTTCTTTTATTTATTGGTCGACATTTGCAAGAGCTTTGTTTTCCGCTGACCCTAACACGGCTGCTATTAACATCAATCTTTAGATGAGGAAAGAGGTGAACCTCTAACAGTCCCAGAGCGTCTGTCTGTCTGTTCAGATCTAACAAACGCTGCGTCTGAAGTTGATCCAATGAGCCTGACAGACGGATGGATGGATTAAGTTGAACATGAGAAGTGACTCTATAATGCTGTAAACTGTACATGATGGTAATAGCTGCACTTTTAGAAATAAAATTCTTCAATTCTCTGTCTACACGATGTTTGAAATTTATTAATTTTATGTCTCATCTATCTTCATTCCTTTTTTTCAAGTACTTGTGGATTTGTGCAACCACTCATGTAATTGAAGTGTAATCATATTAATTAATTATTACACATAAAGACAGGCAGACATAAAGACAGGCAGCACACAGTCATGAAATTGTGTCTTTTAGTGTGGATGGTTTGTTAAACAAGCTAATCACACACTGAATTAGTGGTTTCTGCTTGTGGGGTGGGGGTCTTCAGCTCTGCTTGCCTATCTGAGAAAGTCACACTTTTTCACAGTGAGATCACACATCCATCCTGTGGTGATAGTTTTCCTTGTATATTTCAAGTCAACAACTGTATTAAAATGAGATTAAGTGCAGTTTTTACTGTTGCAATCTGTTTGTCTGAATGTTCAGTGTTTCCGGTTCCTCTCCAGTCGTTACTCTGTACATACATCACACCTCCATGACCTGACAGTCAGCTGAACAGCACCAGAGGTTTGACATGTGAACACATTTTGACAGAGACAGGAAAATATTCACATCCTCATTCTCAGCAGATTTACAGCCAATATGTAAACATTCACTAAAATGTTATTGTAGATAATTCATCACAATGGATGTGTGTGTGTGGAAAGGATGGGAGGAGGATGGGGTGTTGTGACAGTCACTTCATCATTTACCTGAAGAAGCAGTTTTTGTGAGCAGGTGGTCTTACTGTGGATCTGTATTGTTTCTTAGGCCATGAGGAAGAGGTGCCGACCCAGCAGGTTTTGTTTTGTGTCCACGGTGTTGGGCCTGATCTCCGTGGCAACCATTGTCACGTTGTGGACCATTGCCCTGACAGGAGAAAACTATGTGGGTAACATCACAGCTCCATGGAACAGGTAAGACTGTCTAACACTTCTATACCTATAAAACAAAATGGTGCAATACAATGTGAAATCACTTTACTGTAAGCACTGAAACTTGTGAACTGTCTTACACATGATTATTTTACTGGTATCAAAACAAAAAGTAAAAGAAAGTTAAAAGAAAAGAAAGAAAGAAGAAGTGCCAGTGCACCTTGTTGTCAGTTTGTTATTTCCATTGACCAAATATGAACCTTCATCTAAAATGTTGGAAGAGATCAGTGACGGAAAACTCTCTCTGAACTATAGAGCTGCTTTATCATGTTTGTGTGCTGATAAACAGAAAATATATACGGTGAACACATCCTTTTCCATGTGTGTTAGACTATGATGTATATAACCTCACAACAACTCACTGCCTGTCAGTAACAAAGGTGGAAACTCTGAAACTGTTCCCTCACCTCAACCATGACCACAACCTCACACTGACACAACAAATGAATATCACTGTTATAAACAGCAGTATGGTTACATAGCAATACTCACCCAGTATGAAATATTAATATACTCACAGTGTGAAGTTTTTAATTATAGTAATAATAGAAAACCCAGTGACCCTGCATAGATAAGCTAATAATATGATGTGCACCATATCACTCCTACTTTAAGAAAAATAAACCCTAATGAATTGGCTATTATTTCCTGTAGATCAGTGCTTTCCTGTTTCTTGTGTTCCTCTATCATCTCCACTTGAGATCATTCTGAGCCTGGCTCTGGTGTCTCTGGCTCGGTGTGCTCCTGTCGGCTCATCACCACTACACCTGGAAAAACTGCTCCCTGTAGGTGAAGGTGGCTGTGATTTAGCTGCTGGGTTGTTGAAAATATGGCTGTATTTTATACTTTTATATTGGCAGGCTCTGGTTTATCAGTTACATTTACACAAGCTTATGAACCATGTTTTTTTCTTTTCCTCATGATCATATGATATTGTTGTTGATGTTTCACCATCAGTTAACTGCCTTAAAAACACTGGTTAGGGTGTATGTGGGCGTGAGGGGACAAAAGGTGGACCTGTGAAAAACTTTAATCTACAAGTGATGTACCGCTGCCCCCTAGTGGACTCTCAGTTTTTCTGCCAGGATTGTTCCCTTGTCTTTTATTTCTGTGGCATTTGAGCTCTGCAATAATACTATTACACAGACTAATGGTAATATCAATAATAATAATAATACTAACAATTAGTTAACAGTTTTAGTTGGATCCTGACCTTCAAACACAAGCAGCAGATTCAGGTTGTAAATTTGACTGATGGTGATGCATCGGTCAAAGTTCAATAGGTGAAATCTGTCTTGTTCCTCTTTGGGTTACTGTTGATTATATGTCACTTTCCCACGCTGTCAGAATCAGATTCCCTCCATCTACCACATCTGACTAGTGATCTGTCTACCTGTGTTGCTAGATCCAATCAGGATGGCTGGATGCCATTTTTGAAACATATTGCAATTCTGTCCATCTTTCAGTACTACTGTTGCACAACCAACCTCCTCCCCATTGCCACCATGACCTCCATGATGTCTAGAGACACTGGGCCGAGGGTTTCCATCAACCAGCAGCCAACAGCACCTGGAATCCAGGGGATCCAGTCCTCATATATGAACCTACACTTAAAAACATGACACTTCACATCGCTGGAGTCTGATCAACTCTCTCTGTTACTCACCATGAGAAATGTTGTTATTCACTTCTGTTGTATTTCTCCTCATTGGACTATCTTTAGTGATGCCCCGGATCTGAGTTGACATGTTAAAGCATTATTTTTATTTTGTTTTTTTAGCTAGGCTGAAGAATACTTCCATCTGGTTTTATGTCATCTCCCTGCCTTTTCCCCAAACAGCCAGCAGGGCTGTCACAGGGGTTCATGCAGAATAACTGTCTGCACAAGATGGTGCCAAATTTATTTGTAGTTTGGGAGTTTTTGTTTCGTGAAAAAAGATTCTGCCAGTCATGTTTCCATTTAACTCAGCTTTTGTCCTATCCCTCTCTTAGTTTGAAGACTGTTGTATGGATGATTTGGCACAAACTGAAATACCAAGAACCAATGCTCTCTATGGTGAGAGAGGTCTGGGTGCCTGATGTATGTAGGATACCATTAGACACAAGGTAAACGGGTGGTAGTGCACTGATGAACTCATTTTATTGGTCTGATTTGTCACAGCCACAAATGCACACAGCAATAGACAGATGGAGTCGGACAGTGAAACATTTTGCATTGGCAGGATTTTTCCTTCACCAAAAGTAAAGAAAGACAGTGATGTAAAATAGAAAATATGCAAACAAAGAACACATTATGGCTTTTTGTCTCTGCTTTACAGACACTTCAGACACAGATAACAGGTCCAAATCAAGATAAAAACACACTATTCAGAAGCCAGCCCCCAAACTGTACATCAACAAAAACTAACAGTACTAGCAACATGTTCATAGACAATCATACACAAGTAGACTTGGCTGCATGGTGGTGATTTGCAAGCAGTGATTTTTTTTTAATGTAAAAAAACAAAAAACAAAAGAAAATCATACAGTTGCCATTTATTTCAATTAAACTGTTAACAGTCTGTATGTTTTCTTTGTGTTTTTGTTTCTAAAGATAAAATGTGATTTTACAGAAGTTTGAAACTCTTTTTAATGTGTTTTGAGTTGAGCAGATGATGATTTTGCATAATCATTATGCCGACTGTAGAATTTCAGAGGAAAGTGTGTCACCTGAACCATGAATCTTATAAATACAAACTATTACCTTCAATTGTAGTGATTATCAGCTCATCTAACAGCATGTGAACCCCCTTCCCATGCACTTCCAAAGTCTGAACTGAACAGATGTGAACAGACGAAAAGTCAACAGAGGATTTCATTTCACTCTCATTCTTCAAATATCTTCCATAATTTTTACGAACAAACAAGTGCTTTTTAACTCTGTTTAATCACCGTCACTGTAACAGCTAACAATAGCATATAATGAATCAGCATAAAAATAAAGCAGTGACAAAGCTCTAGCCTATCAAAGGGCTCATCCAGCCTACGAAGAGGCACAGTGGACACTTGCAGATTCAAGATCACAACCAACAGCAGAGGAAGGTAAATCTGCTTCATCTGCCTGGTAACAGGATCTTCAATTCAAACTAAAATACTCTGAGCTTCATGCAGCTTCTTATTGTCAATATGTTGTCAGATCTATGCCCGGTACAGAGTGAAAACCCAATCAGGGATCACTTCATTTAAAGAAAAAAAACTGCCAAAAATGAAAGTGAAGAAATGATGAAGTTACATAACTGGTGAGTAAACTGTTAATGCTGATTATGTAGCAGTTACACATAATGTAGCTCCTCTCAAAGGCTCACTATCACAGTTGGGTGTTTTGGTGGAAGAAACATATGGAACATTGCAGTTTAGCTCTGTGGAAACTAATCTCTAGGAAATCGGGTTTTTTTAATTTGAATCAATAACCGTTTATGTTCTGGCCAGGGTTAAAAGAAATACATTAATTCTATCACTGTGTTCTTATTTAAGTAATCAATCATTTCTTCTTTGCTTAAGGTTACCGTATAAAATGATGAATGTAAAAATGCTTATCACAGGTTGATGTATTCAACCTACTTGTTTTGTGTGACCATACACCAGTCACAAAACAAGTATCTGAAAAAATCATTTACAATGGTTCATGATGAAACAAGAAAAGTTTGTTCTGTTTGGTGTGTTTAGCTGAATTAGTCAGTTAATTCTTTTTTTTTTTTTAAGACATAGAACGAACCTCAGCGTGTCAATATAAGCATAAGCAAGCTGTTTGAAGGCAGAGTCAGTAATGTCCATATTTTTACTTTCATATATTTTCATGTCCAAGTCAAATTAGGACAAACTGTCTACAATGTGGAACCCAAATACAGGAAGTTGTGAAAACAAACATGATGGGAGAGAAGATGGTGGACAACACACAAATAAGTAGCCGCTCCACTTGGAGTAATCTGTAACTTGAGCCATCACTGTGTCATTCTGAATATAATAAATGAAAGGTAATACAGTGCTGAGGTTACAGGACCACTTGATGCTGTGAGCGACAGCTCTGTAATGCAGGACAAACAAAACTTTGAGTGCGTCAGAGCTGCTGGTGACTCAGCACAAGACCAGTCTTTTCAAGTATAACTGACACTAAGTGGAGGGCAACTTTGACCTCTGAGCAATTCAAAGCGTCTACAAGCACCTTTCACTATTTTGTTAGCTAAAATAAGACAGAGGAAACATTTGGTCAGTGTCTGACAAGACTCCATGTCATTTATGGAGCCTCTGGTAGAAAGGCAAGAAGCAGAGAATGTGACACCCAGTTAGATCATGTGATTTAAGCCTCAAGTTGCATTTACACAAATTAACATTAAGTCTATTTTGTCTTAATTGATACATTACATCACACATAGCATCACACATAAGAACAGAACTCACTCTCAGCCTCTTGTTGAACACAGAAACTTGTACGATTAAACCCCTAAACTACTAAAATCAGTGGAAAGAGCTAAACCCCCCTCAACTTCTGTAGAACATGTACAAAATGAAAATGGTGCAAATGAAAAAAATATATATAGAACTTGGTTTTTTACATTTAACAGGCGTGAGTTTTTTCAATTCTTGCTTTCAAACTTAATTCTCACTGGAGGATTTTCTCCCTGGTGTCAGGGAGTTTGAGAGCCACAAGGCCACCGCACACCAGCGCCGTGAAGGACAGTAGGATGGGGACGGCTTTGGTGACGCCCACAAAACTGGAGAAGATGGTGCTGCCGAGGATCGCTGCCAGCTTACACAGGGCGTTCAGCACGCCGAACGCTGTGGCCCTGTGAGACCAAGACAAGACACTGAGACTGACACTTTCATTTGGATTTTGAAGATGTTGGACGTTTTTTCCAGATGGAATACAAACTACAGAATTCACTATCACTGTCAGTAACAGAAAATGTCGGTACCTTTTAGAAGCAGGATACAGCTCCACGGTCACCACCTCGATGCCGTTCCACGCAGCTGCACTGATGCCACAGAACAGACACTGCAGGGTGATGATGGCCGACTGGCTGAAGCCCAGGAACAGGAAGAAGCTGCAACCTGCTGAAGTTAGCATGGAGCCACCTGAGGAGACCACAGAATCCACACTCACTGTCTATTCATCATTCATCCTTGAGACTATTGGAAACAATTCAAAGAGTGTGAGCTGTCTAGTAAAAATTTAAGCGGCAACGAGCTGAATGAAGAAGAACTTAACATTAACGACACAGTCATCTGATCTCTAAGAGCTGACTCAGCAGCAGAGAGGAGCATCTAAACCATATCCACCAGGAAAAGAAATAAATTGATGAATGATTTGCAATGAATTTATAACACAATCATTATTATGAGAAAATAACACACAACTTAAAGTTAAGTCACTGGTCTTTGGTCACCACTTTGAATTACATTTCATCATACCTTTGATATACTATCAGAGAATAAGTTTTCAAATTTATTTTTCCCAATTAATTACAATCCTTGTCTTTAGCCAAAACTATTAGACCCATGTTTACTGATGCTTGATGGTATCAACTTTTTGACACATATAGTTACAGTGCAAAAAACACAGAGAAGGTGGTGTAATGATGAGCGTGGTAGTGTCAACATTATGGACCCATTTTCAACAATAACCCTCTCTAATAACCTTGTTAGAGAACAGTATGTTATGTTAGATGTACTGAAACACTGAACAGCTGGACATGTGCATTCAAAAGTTTAGAGAAGATCAAATTAAGTTCACCATTAAAAGTTCAAGTGCATTTTAGGTGCATTCTGAAATTGCATCCCAAAGTCGATTATCTCAAAATTTTGTGAGTAGTGTATATAAATGCTGCATGTACAACAACATACCTACTGCTCACATGGACTCACAGACACAACCACACCACTACTACAAGGGTTGGTGCCATGCAAAATTGAAACATCAACAACAATCATCAGCGAAGGGAAGCAAACTTCCAAACATCACCTATGATCTTGACCCTGCCGATCTTCTCCACGTACAGGGCTGAGATAATGTTGCCTGGCAACACTGCCAAACTGCCCAAGAAGCTGACCAGATAAATGAGTATGTCGTTTTCCTCAGTGGTGTCCAGGTGGCAGCCTTGTTTATTATGCTCAAAGGTGGTGTTCTCCATCTTACAGTCGATGAACTTCTCCTCCCACAGGTCTACAGAGAGCAGAGATTACCAAACATAAGATGGAACTTGTGGAAGAAGGTCAAAAGACATTGGTCAAGGTTTTGTACATCATGGGATCTAACCCTGGAGAGGCAGAACCCTGTCGTGTTTGTGCTGGTTTATCGATGCAATGAGCTGGAATGAGCTAGAAACATGAATCTTCACACAGTTACTGGAAATGATGTGCAAATCTTTCCCAAGAAATAATCAATCGTCTAATTATCAGTCTGATAGGCCAAACCCCTCAGACCACAAGTCTTTTTACCCTAACTTCTCATCCTACAATGTGGGTGGGTAATTGTTAACTAGGCCTAAATAAGCACTGTGAGCCTAACTTACAGAGGACACCACAAATGTGTGCGCCTCTGACCTGACCTGTAACATCACAACCAGACAGTTCAGTGACAAAAAGTCATCCCACACAAAGACATTATAGAGAAGAAGAATCAAAAGTATTTTTAAAATTTGAGCAGGTTGAACTCTAACCTGGTTTCACTGATTGTCAGTGCTGGAGCTGTACTTCCTCTGCAGCCCAGCTCCTGCTCAACCTACCTGTGTTAAAGAAGACAGTGGAGCGGATGGTGCAGTTCTCAAACACTGTGTCTGTGGACCTGATGTCCTCAAAGTGACAGTCTTCAAACAGTGAGTCCTCAAACCTCACTGACTTCATCTTTATACTGATGAACCTATGGGGATGGGATGGGACACACACACACACACACACACACACACACACACACACAACAGACAAAGAAAACATGGACTTTCTTCTATTGCTGTGGCAGCACAGAATCAGAATGGACAAAATGGGCTGTGTGTATTAAATCCAAGATGGCCACCACTGATAATACTGCCATGGAAATAAGCACTGCTTCCCTCATGGGCAGTGTGATGGAGTGAAAATGGAGGCGTGATTACCTCCATGGCGATATCATAAGTGACAACCCTGGTAGCTACAGTATTCATGTTAGAATTCAAAGTTAAAGCCCATCACGTCTGTTTTTAATTCTGTAAGGAGCATAGAAGTTAAATAATATACAGTACTGTCACATACTGTATATCTGCATTGAAAACCTTCCTCTGCAGAGGTGAAGCAACCTTGAAGATAGACACCATCATTTTGTTAGAGAACCCAGCAGCAATCCCAGGTTCCTTGGCTGAGTGAACTGAACTGCACTGCACCGCACAGAAATGTACAAGAACTGACAGACACAAACACATTTGATCACCTCAGGCAAGGACACGTCCTCAAGTGTGTGAAAATATATTTCACCTTGATAAAAACTTTTTCCTCTCCACAGATTCATGAATAAATATAGAGCCTGGAATACCTACACAGGCGTATTCCTAACACCAGCACAGCCCTCTGGGAGAGGAATTTCATATGAACAAGCATCTCCAGCCTTTTCTGCAGAGGTAAACAACTGTGTATCTGCTGAAGCTCTGTCTGTGCTGCTGCTCAACTGAAAGAGCTGTCACCGAAGTGTTCAGCACACAGAGTTAATAATCTACAATTTACACACACAAACACACACACACACACATTGTTGTGGGAAAAAAAAAGGAAAATGCACCGAGCTCCGAGAAGTAGAGGGAGCGAGAGGGGGGGGGTGAGTGTAGGTAGGAGGAACCAGGGCTTAGCTCTAGGCAAACTAGTGAGAGAGAGTGGGGGAGGAGTGAAAGTAGGAGGAGGAGCCTAAAACTTAACCCTGTGTGAAGGAGAGAGAAAGGGAAGGAGGAGCTAGTGTATGTGGGAAGGACCAAAACTTAACCCTGTGCAGAAGGAGAGAGAATAAGGGGGAGGGGTGAGTGACCACTGCGGGGAAAGTTCTAGAAAGCCTAAGACCACAGGTGCGGACACCAGGTGCAGGGGTGAAGTGTGCCAACTATGACAACACAAACTTGGGAAAAACCCGGCACGAGTAGAGAAAACGTGATAATAAGAGATAGCCGCGCCTGTTTAGGGCAGGGGCTTAGGTGTAAAAAGTGACACCATGATTGTTTAGACAAATAAAATTAGGTTTAAGGAAAACAAAGGTGGAAACCTCTCTAAATTTAAATAAAAAGGTTGTGCATTTTGGGGGGTATAAAAAATGAGTGCAAAGCCCTCCGGGTCAGTCTGATCCGGATCTGACTCGGGTTCTAACCTCACCGTCGCGTGGGTTGAACTCTACTGCACCAAGCTCTGTCGGACTTAGATTATTTTCGAAGGGAGTATCTCTGCACTTTGTTGATTTTTTGTGACCTTGGTGGACTCCCTTCAAGACTTAGATTTTTGTATCATTAAATGTTGGAGAGAATAAACGGTCTTTGATCACAACTGGCCCATTTTCAGACGTTTATTTTTTACCCAACATAATTGGCGAGCCAGCCAGGAGGGATTGCGAGCAACCGAGGATATCTGCCGGGGTGGACCGACCTGTTGCACAGCACACGTGTGGCCACAAATTGAAGGTAAGCAGTTTATTTTCTGCTCAATTTGTGTGACTGCGTGCAGGTCTCCACCCAGGTAAGACCAACTCGGATAGAAGCTTGCCCCTAAAAAACCTGGCTGAAATTGATTAATATAGTCGAGTTAAAAATTATTGACATAGTGAAACTAAGACAGAGCTTGGTGCAGGCTGTGTTTTGTGTTTGTGTGTCCCGTGTCTGTCTGAGCTATGTTTGTGTGTCCGGTAGTCCGCTATCTGTGTGCGCGGTGTTCGTTAGTCTGCTATCTATGTGCGCGGTGTCCGAGAGTCCGGTGTCTGTGTGTGCTGCGGAGGTGTGCGCTGGTTTGAAGACAAGCTAGTGCATGAGATAAGGAGAAAGCCATGAGTCTTAGCAACTGAATGAGGCAATCCTAAGAGCGTGGGGGGCTAGCGTGTGTTGCGTTCTTGGGAGGATTATTATGAAAGGCTCTGCGTGGTCCATGTGAAAACTAACGACTAACCGTTAGGTTTTCCACAAAAGAGATGAGAAGGAGCCTTTGAGAAATAACTATAAATTCTCAACAGATAGCAAGCAATATATAATCAACCTAATTATAAAATTAACCTATGGACGGACTACTCCAACAGAGCCACTAATGAATTAAACTGACGAGTTTTTCTTAGAGGCCGTGAGTAGCTGAAAGTTCTGATCAGCTTTGACATCTAACGCTATGAATTTGTCAAGCTATGGGAAAAGCCAGTACAGATTGATGAGTAACTGGTATGCCGGCCCCGACTCCTGTGGATGCCGCTCCCGAGAGAGGGAGGACTGCGCGATCAGGAGGTCGAAGAGATAACCTCTGATGGTACCGCTCCAAATCATTGTGATGATTTAGATGAATGCTAGATCATTTCATATGATACGGGAGGTCTGATTACCAGGGGAATCTAGAGAGAGAAATATCTGTAGAACTCTCCGAAGGGGAGAGGTGATGACTGCAGATCAATGCGCATGAGGTGAGACACTGTAAAACACACGCATAGTAAAATTGGCCTGATTTGTGCGTTAAATCGTAGAATAGCCCACCCATATATGTACATATGTTGCATCAATAGTTAGAGTGTGAATGGTGATATAGAGCATAGTATTGTGTGAATCTGTGTGTGTGTGTGTGAAGTACTTCTAAATGTATATATATGTACATAGAAAATAGGTAGAATATAGAAAATGGTACCTTATTAATCCCGTGTAAATAAAAGTGTACATACATATATATATATGCATGCAGAAAATATAGAACCATTAGAGAATTTGCGTGATCAAACTGAACTAGGACAGGTTGTTTTAGGAACTCTAACTGTTCTAGCTTTTATAATTTATTGCTGGAGTAATTTGGACAATGACTAAAGTGTATTGACCCTTTGATGCCTGCCTTATCAAATTATATTCACACATACTTAATTTTCATTCGCATCACATTTGATATATCCAGCATTTTTAAAATATAATTGGGCAAAATTTATGTATTAAAAATTTGAATTGTATACATAGTATATTTAACAGGCAAAATATGGATAAACACATCAAATATTTAGATCAAACAAAATAGAGAACTTGCGTGAACAAACAGTATGCTTCTGTATGAATACTAAATTTTAGTGTTCCTTACTGGAGTGATTTGGAGGATGAGTAAAATATATTAGTATGAGTGGAGGAGAGAAGTAATGGTGAATATGAGACTGTAAAATCAGAATACCTTTGTTGACGAGATATAGACAATATTAAAAATTAGAACAACAGTTTCGAAGAGAATACCCAGATATAGACAAAACAGGAGAAGAATAATCGACAGTATAATCAAGAAATAAATCAAAAAACTATGGCATCTAACGTGATTTGTTAGTCTGACACAGTCACAGGAGGAGTTTCCCTGAAGCGCCGTGAAAGCAGACCAGCAGTGGCCTTGGAGCAACAGAGCATTGGGGGAGTGCTGGAGCCGTGTCAGAGGGGTATGTAAAACAAAGATAACAGAGAAACATAGTAGATCCAGGCCTCTGTGTGACTGCCATTCCTGTAAAAGTTAAGTCAAGAGATGATAGGTGCACATGCACAGTTAGACAACAAATGAAGGAGAATTTAGCTCCACTAGGAAAACGCACATAGCCACTCCCATAGGAGAGGCGGGGTGTGTGAAATAGGAGGAGTCAGGGAAACACCCACACACACACCCACACCCACATACACGCCCATACACACACACACACACACACGCACATACACACCAACACTGTTAACAGGGAACTGTTGGGGTGGACTGCCTGCAGTGGACTTATGTTCCTGGTCATTCTGAAAAAACAAAATATAATATAAAATTTACTTTTATCATTATTTAAACAAGTCTATGTAATAAAGTAAATAAATAAATCATGGCCACATTTTAGAGTAAATAATGTTCATGCATGCAATTCAGAAGTGACATAGCTGCAGCACTAATATCAAGGTCTGCAGTTTTAGCAACATTATTGACTTTACATGGGCTTTAATATGGATTAATTCTTCTTTCTTAATGAGGATAATGAGGATGAGGATTTGCTCCCCTGTCCTTACTGATCCATAAATTGTGTTGCCTTTGTCATTCTTAGCAGTGGAAGAGGGGACCTTCTATAATCTACATTGTGTATAACCTAAATGCTCCAGACAGCACACAGTATGTGGATGAAGTCTTGCATTGCTGGAATCTATTTTAAGGAGTTAAACTATTTTACTCTGATGTGAATTACAGATCTCATAATTGTTGTCAGAAGTGCTTCCTAAACATGGACAGTTTACATGACAGAGGCACTGACATCCTAATGGTGGAATGACCTGCAGCTTTTGGCAGACCCAGATCCTTAAAGATCCATCTCACCAGACTTCTACTTTTAAAAGCACGTGGTTTCAATCAATTTTAATTTACTATCCTCAAGTTATAGGAATGCATTTTTAATATTATTTTGCATTGCAGAAAAAGGTCCCTACTTGGGTTATATGGAGTGGCAGAAGTCCACTGTTGGCCGGTACATAATGACAAGTTCCCACTGAGTTAGCATGAAGTGACATACTCACTCCAGCATGGGTGAATAAATATTATAAAGAAATAATAATGTAGGTGGATAACAAAAGAAGATAATTATAATCTATATATAATCTAGTGTTATTTCTCTTAGCAAAGTGGCAATATTGACATTGAAATGTAGGATATATTGGAATACAATAAGGAAAGCAATATTTTACTATCATAGCAGAGGACTGATTAACCTTACAAAGCCCACTGTTAAATTACTGCAATAACTCTACCATCTGCACACACACAAACACATCATGAGAGCAAGACTGAGGAAAGAAGATTGTGGGACGTTAACTCAAATGGAAGAAGTACAAAACCAGCACCCAAAACATGTGATGAAGTACAGAAGTGTATGGAAGAAAGCAATAGGAGAACAGCTGGAGAGGCACACTGGCCTACAACTGGAACTTTCAGTGAGAAATCTTGCGATGAAGTGGCATTTAACATCCAACTGTGCCAAACAAAAGACTCCAGTGACAGAAGAGAAGACAAGCAAACAAAGGAGACAGAAGTGTTGCAGTGGTTCAGACAAGAAGGACAGCGACGACAACAGACCCTGAAACCACACCTGTTGACATCACCGATGAGAAAGAATTTCCCTGATGGAGTTGAAACACAGGCTGGGGGTATCAGAGCAAAAGAAGAAGAACAAAAAAAGATCCCTATGGCTCCCATGTGGCCAATAAAACCATCACCACCGTCATATGGCCCTGAAGAACCAGTCATCAACAGCACCTTGAGAACCTGCTCCCCTGAACCAAAGCCTACTCCAAAACGGCTGAAACAAGAATACAGCCTGGCTCAGCTGGAGAGGCAGAGGGAGAGGGCCATGGGGCAGAGGAGACAAACCACTTCAAGTGAACACAGTGATGAACCAGAACACCAACAGAAGTTAAAAGTACAACCAGAAGGAACACTGATGTCTCAAGCTGATGCAAGCAGGAAGATACAGTGGCTGAATGAAGAAAAAGAAGAACTTAAGGCAGTTATACGAAAGTTACTGAAGAAAGAGGAAGAGGCGGATGCAAAGGAGTTGAATACAAGGCAATTGATGAGTGAAATATTGCAGCTTCAAAATGGAAAAAGACTTGGCCTCCGAGACTTTTGGACTCCAAATGAACAACAGGAGGATGAAGAAGAAGCAGCCTCAGTGTGTCCAATAGAAACAAGAGCCAGTGGACAAACTCAGCATGAACCATGGTCCACTAAGTATATGGTTGAACTGGCTGGCAGACTGCCAGACCTCACGGAAGAAGCACACAAGTGGATCATGAAGCTAGAAGAAGGCACAGCAGGTGTGAAGATGGTACTGGGGAATATGGAAGCCCTATTAATGCATGTGATTGGAAAGCAAATGGCAGAAGAAATGAATCAGCAGCTAGTGAACCGACTAGCCCAGCTGCAGCTTGGTGAATCTACCAAGCAGAAGAAGGATCAAGAAGAAACACAAGTTCCAGTGGTGACAGTGACCCAACCAAGGCCACCACAGCCAACAGGAACAGAACCACACCTGCCTGTAACCCAAGCCCCAGCTCAAGTCACCAACTCTCCAATGTCAAATCCAGTGGCAACAGGGAGACCAGTCAGTGCACCAGTACCACCCATACATGTGCATGACACAACACCATGTGGAGGATATCAGAATCCTCCAGGAAGATGGCGACCAGCACCAAGAGGAGCCCCAAAGAAAAACCAAAGAAGATCATATACGTAGGCTCAGTCTTATGAAGGAGTCAGTGACAGACCATCGACTGATGCACCATGTTGGGGATGTGGACAAAGAGGACACCAACGCAGGAACTGTCCCATAAACCCATGGACATGCCCAGCTCCAAATTAGCAATAGAGGAACCCAGAGGAGCCAGGAGGGTGACTATAGTGCCACCGCTGTCCACTCCACTACAGGACAAAGTGCATTATACCAGTGGCAACTCAAGAAAAACAAGTCCCCGAGAGTACTCAAGCAGTAAATGTTTAAAGAAAGAAGAGGAAATGACAAAGAAAATTCTATTGGATGAAAACGACAACTTCACACATGACATTTACTACAGAGACTGAACACCAACACAAAACTGATGTGAGAAATGTGGAGTCGGCTCAACCAATCTGCATCAAGATACAGCCTAGAGCTGCCTTCCATACCAGAGACAGAGTCCACTGAAGGTATCAAGCCAACAGTCAAAGAGCTGTTAAAAGCTGGAATGTTGGTAAAATAAATAACAAAGAGAAATGTAGAACACAATTTTCCAATCTGAAAATCACAGTCTAATGATTATAGACTATAGACTAGTGCATGATTTAACAGCTGTCAACTTTATTATCTGACACTCCCATTGTCCCACATCCTCACACCCTACTCTCACATATACCACCTGCTGCTGAATGGTTTATAGTAATTAACCTATGTTCAGCCTGTTTTAATGCTCCCATTCACCCAGATTTGCAACACGTGCGCATTCACCTACATAGGACAACACACATACACCATATTATCAAAAGGTTATGTAGAGAATCCATAAGTAATTAACAAAGTACTGACAAAGCACCTACAACATTTAACTCTGGACTACACGATCTTTTAGTATGTAGATAACTTTGTTGGTTTGCAATTCCATCAGAAACATTTTGAAAGAAAAAACCTACAAATTTGTTAAATGCTTTAAGTTAATGAGAACACAAAGTCATTAAGACTGTGCGGGGGTATCTTCCTCTCTGGGAATGGCAGGATACGGTTGTTCATGGATTGGTGACTGTGGAAAACACGTCACCCCTGCTTGCTCTTACTAGAGCAACAGGTCAAAATGATATCAACACAAAGCTACAATGGAATTATGTGACTGAAACAGCTTTCTAAAATGTTAAAAGGGGATCTGTGCACTGCTCCAGCACTCAGTAATCCAAACTATCCTAAGGAAAAATATATTTCACCTGTACGAGGCAGAAAACATTTGGGCTTAGCAAATATCAAGGCATAACAGGTAAACAGCCACTTACAGCACAAAGCTAGACTACATTGAAACAGGACTGCCACCTGGTTACCAGGGCTTGGCAGTCACAGAATTTGCTTCTAAGATAAATAAATTGATGAATTAAAGCCTGTGATACTATAAATATCACACCAATTACATATGTTGTTAATTAACCCAAGATTTCTGTTAACCCCAGCCGGAAAAGAAAAAGAAAGAAAAAAACTTGCCTATGAAGTTATCCTTTCAGCTCCTGAACAGGCCATCCAGTGATGCAGCACAGTAAATCCAGCAATCAGGGTGGCTTTACCAGTGGATGACACTCCTTGTGACTGTGTACAGGTTACAGGTAATTTCACGTGTGTTCAATGTGACTTGTATAGCCAACCCATTCTAGCAAACCTCACATTGTTTGTAGATGATTCCACCTTTAGTGGCAGCAGACTGTGAACTCTTAACAACTCTCCCTTCTCTCATCCAAGCACAGGATAGTACCTTACCACAGAAAAGATCATGTGGATCAAAAGAGGCATGATTACGAAGACCACTGACAGACCAGACAAGAGTTTTGGTGAAATGCAGGTCGTTTTGTTCCTTCTCTGTTTTTGCTTATAAGTTTCGTTAGAATAGCGCATGGTCAGGACCATTGCGCCAGGGGGGAAGTGATCAGACGCGTACAGGTGATCTGATGGTCCCCATTTTTTGGCAGCAACAGCGGATGCATACCATACCATCCCCTGATGGTCTGTTTTGTCATCTAATGGTAGGGTTTGTTGACAGAATTGAAAGAGGGAGGAGAAGGAGCTGAATATTGGTAGTTATGTGTCATTTCGGCAGTTTGGTAGCTAAAACACCAAGAGCACCAGATCATAAATCAGTAACTAAGCTCTTGTGTAGAGAAGTGGTTCTAAAAGTTTGGTATGCCAAATACAATCAGTTCAAGCCTAATCATTTGTTCAGCTAACTAAAACTGTATTGGAAACAAAAAGCAAACTGAAACACTAAATAAAAACAAAATTAATGAAAATTTCAAGACTATAATAACTTTGGTTCAGAGAAAAGTATACATTTTAGGATAGAATAGAATAGACAGGACTTCCCTGAAGGCAAAATTAATTGTCCAATAGCCTAGCATAAAAACCAGAAACAACAGCCTCACCTCCACTCACCCTCAATAGAATAAATAAATATAAAACATAAACATCTCGAAGGAATTACATAAAATAAGTTCAAATAAGTGCAAAAGCAGAGCTTAAATTAAAATTAATATTAGTAAGTAAAATACAATTGAACATTGGCTAAGATAATAGTAGCAGACAGTAAAAGCAAGTTCGATTGGAAAGATGCTCTGTCTTTGGCACTAATACCAAGAATCCACAAAGCTGTATGCAACTACAGGAAGGGGACAGTAACACCTCCCCATAAAATATGTCAGCTTTCAAACGTTAACCTTAGGCCCTAAAGGCATATGGTTGATTTGATTTGTAAATATCATATTAAAGCGTAGGCCCCTAAGTTCAGCAATGTTGACTTAGGAGTAGATATTAGGGGTGGGCGAAAAAATCGATTCATGTAGGAATCGCGATTCTTATTCTCTACGATTTTGGATCGACTCATAAAATTCAAAAAATTTATTTTTGCTAACGTTTCTGTACACAGCGTCGCAGCTGCTAAATATCACTGAAGGCACAAGGAAGTTTGCACGTGTCGACACGCCCCAGTTGGACTACGCGTTTAAGTCATTGACACTGAAATATGGAAAAAAAAAAAGAAAAGGTTTTATTAGAGCAACTTTAGTGTGAATCAATGTTACCTTTTTATCTGAAATTTACGTTTATGTGTTTACATCATTGGAACCAGTTGATATAACTTTTTCAAATTTAAAAATCGCATTACAAAGTGTATTCTGTTTTAATACCATAATTTGCATCATTAACATATTTTATCAATTTTTGATAAAGACGAATGGTTTTGAAGCTAAAATCTATTTTAATTGAATCGTGACCCTAAGAATCGGAATTGGATCGAATCGTGAGACACCCAGAGATTCCCACCCCTAGTAGATTTATATTACCTTTATGTTTTTTCTGGGCATTTATGATATTTCTGCTTGCCTTACTAATGGTTACATCATAGCAGACCATTACAAGACATAACCAGTGCTAGCTATAATTCAGCTCAACCCCAAGATGTAGAAAGGACAGCGAACCATCTCATGGTGCCTCTAAGGCCAGGGGTGATCCCTTGCTATGGACGTACATGGTCCAACCAGCCCGAAGACAGGAGAAGGTGATGTCAACTCCACCCCCGTCGACGTGCATGGGGCAGCTAACGTGTGCAACCTACAACACCTGAAGTTGATGGGCAACCTCTACAGAAGGGACAACATCTCATATTGACTGTGCTAATAACACTGAGCTGTGGAAAGAAAATCCAAGCAGCCAGAATCAATCATCTGATGAAGAACAGAGTGGCATTTTTGAAGGAGAATCATGCATTGTGGATGAAAATCAGAATGCTGGAGGAGGACAGACAACATCTATCCTCCACTGCCTGGGACTTGTCACAGTCTGTGAATTGTTACCATACTCTGAGAAGGGGTAACACAGCTGGTAGTAGGCATTGCCTTGTCTGCATATGATTTCCCATTACAAGCCCTGTCATCATGCTTATGCTCATCACATGACATGAGTTTTATTTTCTTATTTTATTGTATTATTAAATTTCTTAGTACACTATATTTATCCATAGGTTAAAACCTACTTTTGGTTTGATCTACTGAGTACCATTGCAAGTAACCGGTTATACCACCAACCAGATTCTGTATGAGTGATGTTTGATATACCTGTGTGATGGTTAGGTCTTATTTTGTGTTTCAAATACATTAACAATTGAGCATTTACCAATGGGTTTATATTTTGAGATGAGACTACAGTAGGCACAAACATTTACTTCAAATGTATGTTCCTTTCCAAATTCTGAGGGATTTTTACAGAGGGGTTTGTTAGTATATCATCAACCTGATTTATACAACATTTTATTCCCAAAAAAAAACAGGGCGAAATTTGATTTCTGGGAGACTGGTAACAGTATTTTTCATTTACAGAGTGATAAAAAAAATATTCAAACACCCCACTGTGGAAACTTTTGGTTCTAATATATAAAAACTAAAACAAGAATTTTGAGAGTAGATTTATCGGTTCAAATCTCTGTTCGGGGTTAGTATACAAATTGGCACATATTCACTGAAAAATTGGCTTACTTACATATTCAAACATAAAGATTTGGGAAAACTTGTAATGGAAACTATTGGTGTTAATGTAAATGATGAACTTAGGAGGTTTCATGGGGATATCTGTTAGTCTAAAATTTCACCCTATACACCTACACTGCCCCACCATAATGCAACCACTACCATATTATGGGCTGAAAGTAACTACTGTGACACAAATGTTACTGATTTTTGCTTCATATATATTTGATTTTTAACCATACTACTGAGTATTCTATTCACTTATAATTCTTTACATGGTACTGAATCCTTTTGACTATATTATATATTATATGTTTTATGTTTTACTGCTAGAATTAGTATAAGACCTGTGTGTAACTTATTACGAGTTTTACCTGCTGACAGTTGTATAATTTCTTTATCTTCTGTTATCATGCATCATATGTTTTTGTTTTTCCTTTTTTTTTTGGTTTAATGATACTTTGAAAAGTCTCACAGGGGGGAATGTTGTGGGAAAAAAAAAGGAAAATGCACCGAGCTCCGAGAAGTAGAGGGAGCGAGAGGGGGGGGGTGAGTGTAGGTAGGAGGAACCAGGGCTTAGCTCTAGGCAAACTAGTGAGAGAGAGTGGGGGAGGAGTGAAAGTAGGAGGAGGAGCCTAAAACTTAACCCTGTGTGAAGGAGAGAGAAAGGGAAGGAGGAGCTAGTGTATGTGGGAAGGACCAAAACTTAACCCTGTGCAGAAGGAGAGAGAATAAGGGGGAGGGGTGAGTGACCACTGCGGGGAAAGTTCTAGAAAGCCTAAGACCACAGGTGCGGACACCAGGTGCAGGGGTGAAGTGTGCCAACTATGACAACACAAACTTGGGAAAAACCCGGCACGAGTAGAGAAAACGTGATAATAAGAGATAGCCGCGCCTGTTTAGGGCAGGGGCTAAGGTGTAAAAAGTGACACCATGATTGTTTAGACAAATAAAATTAGGTTTAAGGAAAACAAAGGTGGAAACCTCTCTAAATTTAAATAAAAAGGTTGTGCATTTTGGGGGGTATAAAAAATGAGTGCAAAGCCCTCCGGGTCAGTCTGATCCGGATCTGACTCGGGTTCTAACCTCACCGTCGCGTGGGTTGAACTCTACTGCACCAAGCTCTGTCGGACTTAGATTATTTTCGAAGGGAGTATCTCTGCACTTTGTTGATTTTTTGTGACCTTGGTGGACTCCCTTCAAGACTTAGATTTTTGTATCATTAAATGTTGGAGAGAATAAACGGTCTTTGATCACAACTGGCCCATTTTCAGACGTTTATTTTTTACCCAACAACATGTGAGCTCTGATGTCACAGACACACCCACACACACACACCTCTGTCCTCTCAAGCAGTTTTAAAACACCGAGATAAGAGGAACTCATGGGATTTGCAGGTGCTGTAACAAAATCTCTGGTGTATCTTTACTGGCTTCGCCCACATGTATCACAAAGCTTACATGTTTGTATACAGAACCAAACAGCTTATAGTTAACACAAACAGTGATCAAATAAAAACTGTGAAGTCTTGTTAAACCTGCCGAGGTTTAGTGTCTTCACAATGTAACTCAATGGTTTTTGTTCTGACCGTCAGCGTATGCAGTGAAGTGACATTAACCTACAGACATTAACCTGATGAACCACAGCATGCTGGTTTCTGATAACAACACAACTGAGAATGAAATGACTGGTAAACCTAATGCGGTCTATCTATCAGACGCCCCTGGGGTGAGGGGTCTTAAAACGCAGCCACCTCCTTCTTCACACTGCTATTGTGTTTTAGCACACAGCAATGTGTTAAAGGGTTCAGATACTTTCTTCACCAAAGTGCCTGAGAAAGTCTGAATGCAGGGTTAGGACTATCATTTCTGGTAAGTAACTTCCTAATGATAGTTTTTTTGGGGAAAAAAAAAAAACATTTCCTATGAAACACACTAACAACTGAAACCTTCAGTTGATCTATACAAAAATAAATTAATACAATGTAAATACATATAATATACATAAATATCTTCATAAATATATTGCAGATTTTTTTTAACTGAGTTGTGTGGCTCAATCACACTTCTATTGAAACTAACACATTAAACACACATTTCAGTACAACAGACAATAGATGTAGTGTATATACATCTGTATAACCTGTGTGTTTTGTGTCCAGGAGGTGACATAGTGAAACTTACTTGTCATTGATGTATTCTCCCTCTTTATGGATTTGGTTCTCCAGAGAAAAGTTAAAGTGGTAGTTCTCCACTCGTTCTCTGTGGAAAACCTAAAAGCAGACAAAACAACATTAACCACTTTTTTCTATCTTTGTTTTGAATGCCCAGCTTTAACCAGTGTGATGATTTGTGTTTTCTCTTTTCTAATCTAACAGACTCAGTATTTTATATGCTCCTATTCATTATGGTACTGCCTAGTAATAATGCAAGATTAAAATCTCCTTTTATAATGAGCTTTTCAATAATGAGTCATAGCACCACCTGCTATCATGGAGGGTGGAGAAAATTCTGCACAATCAGAATAGAAAGATTGTACCTTATATTGTTTATTATTGTATCATTATTATTCAGTATACTTGCTGTTGACCTCACCTTAACCTTGTTCTTGTACTCCTTGTACTGCAGGTGTTTGATCATATCAGGGAACCAAACAGACAGACCATAGTAACTGTGACAAAGTGTAGATGGAGAGAAAAGTGCATTTTACAACCACAATGTAAAACAGAAAAACAGCAGCACCCCTGTGTCACATTAGCGTCAGAATCTGCTCTGCGGAGATCAGCCCAAGATAATAACCATGTAACTGCAACATGCCTGTTTTAATGCCACATTGTGATCCCCAGGGTTTCTGTCGCTCTGCTCATCATTCTGCTGGCGTCTCAAACTCACCTGAAGGCCATGCAGAACCAGATGACAGCCATGAAGAGAGTAGCAAAGCGCAGCTCTGCAGACAGGAGAGATGCCACGTTCCTCAACACCTGAGACAAACACACATGTAAGAGTGAAACAAGAACCAAGTCCCGCTGCTGTCAGCTGTTACCACTATTTTTTATTTTTTGATAGTTTGACTGATATTTACCAACATAAATGTTTTAGACATCAGCTTGAAAATGACATATTACTCTACTCCATCAGAGCAAAACCTTGTGTGAAGCAGGTGTTAATGGTGCAAACACCACCACAGTCACAGTCCTGTGCTCTGACGGAAACACACAGGAGACAAGAGAACAAAAACAACTCTACACCCACAGAGATTGATCATTTTGAACATACCAGTTTGCAGAGTGTTAGTGAACGCACAGCCCATCTCTGTACAGCTGTTCCTGTGGCGCTCTGGATCTCTATGAACTCGTCCTCTGCCGTCTTCGGAGCCTTGATGTGAGTCACCTGAACAGAGACACAGAAGGAAACAAAATCTGCCCTTCGCCAAAGCAACTTTCCCTGAATAGGTCAAACTCTTAGCTTCATACTGAGCTTTTTTTCCACTGATCACACTTTTTAAATCAAATTTCCTCAGGTTCCCCCCACCCTTCATTTGAAGGAGGAATACATCATAAAACAGCTCATCATTTAAAAACACAATGAATTGGCTTATCAGAGAGATTCATGGGAATGCTGCATGCATCCGTTCACTGCATGTCTGTATCTGTATCTGAATGTATCTGTATTGTGTTCAATCCATGTTGGTTCCATGTACTCACAGTAAAGACTTTTTCTGGCTGTCCCTTGGCTCTCCAGTTGGTGTCATGGACCTGCTTCAGGATCATCCAGGCCTCATCGTGCTTGGCATTCTGCCCAACACACACACACACAAACATACACATCTGACTCCACTCAGTAACCACCATCAGTTAGAAGGAGTGAGGAGCGATGTTTATGCAAGCGAAGCTTATGTAAGGCCTCCACTGTGCAGGTTAAGGCAGTGCATGATCAAGTAAGAGCGTGTCATACATTATTGATTTGTTCAGCATCACAGAAGCTCTGTGTTCCACGGTGAAATCACAAGGAGTTGCCTTCTATATTAACTGTTAGGATGGAGAAGAGTCTCACCTCCAGGAGGAAGCGAGGGCTCTCGGGCATGAAGGTGAGTCCAACCAGAGACATAATCGCAGGAAGAGCCGCAACCAGGACAAAAACCCTCCAGCTGTGGAACTGCAACTCTGTGCCCATACTGAAGCCCCAGCCTATACACATACACACAAACAATGGTCCAATCAGCCTCCTTATGTTTCAGGACTGGACAACTGGAGTCAGTGTGCTGGTAACCACTGTGGTTGAGGTGTCAGAAAACCTGCTTTGTTTCATCAGACTAGGCTTAGACGTTTCAGGTGTTTGCAGTTATTCTGGATGAGCCTGAAAAGGCAACATTGGCAGCAAAAGCAAGAAATGAATTTAGATCAACAGCTTGACAGATCTTCTCACTAAAACTTGTGGTGGGGAAGAAAATTTTTAGTCTCAACATAAAGTCCTAAGCTGCCCAGTAACTTTCTGGACAAATAATCAAAATGAGTAAAATGATAGAATCGGTTACAGATTTCTAGGGGATGGGGTTTTTCACAGTTGATATGATGCAAAAGCGTAAAACACGATGAACCAGAGTCACAGGGGCTTTGTTCCCTCTGCTTCAGCTTTATGGACTGTAGTACTTGATGTTGATGTTATTCTTTATAAGGTACACCCTCAAAACCCTATGTTAGATGATGCAATGACCAACTTTCATGTTGTTTACTCATCTGCCTGAATGTTAACTGTTGATTTTAATCTCTCACCGTATCTGGGGATGATGCCCCAGGCAGTGAAGGAGGCGTAGATCCCACCGATCATCCAGAACATACACAACCAGGACAGATGTTCTCCTCTCTTGTCCATCTGAAGAAACTCTGAGAAGTAGGAGTACACGATCGGCACTGTGCCACCGATGCTGAGAGCAGGGGGAAAGGGAGGGAGAGAGAGAGAGAGAGATCTTACTTTTCTTTCTCTGTTTTATTTTGCTCTACCATGCCCTTATATTATATTTATATTATATTACATTATATTATATTATATTGTATATTTGCAACTGGATACTTGAATGTCCTTTGGGATCAATAAAGAATCTCTAAGTCTAAGTGGTCAGTAACACTATAAAGAGCTGTAATTCTTTTCTTTGGATTTCTATTATGACAGATGGACTATTCCTGAAATCAAACATTTTGCATTTTATTGTTGTAAAGTTAAACTGAAAATAAGCATGGGACACTAGGATGTTGCACAAAGACTCTGTTTCTCTTGTAGGTGACAGGATTTCTGTTGTGAAATTTGATATGTGATAATACTTCATCAGAAGGACAACAGCACATATGTGACTGCAGCAGAGAGGTTATGCAGGACGTGCTGTAACTCCATCCCATATACCTCTGAGGAGAGCATTGTGTGCGTCTGAGTAACGCTTTTGCTGTGCTGTGTGTGACCTAATTTCTAATTTAGTGTGCGTCCCTGTGGACCACAGTTATTCTGGGATGGAGCCACCTTCTGCACATGGATGTTGCTTCGTTTGTTGCATTGTAAGATAATTAGGAAGAACGTTAAAGATCAGCTGAACCCAGAGTTCGTCTGAGGGCCAGAGCGCTGCACACAGGGAGGTGAGAGGTTTCAGCACCTCAGGATTTACATACCACACAACTCCTTCTGCAAATAAAGCTTTATGCAAAAATCTTCATCTGAAAATTCAAAATCTTTTTAAGTAGCTAATTAAAAAATGAAGGTGGTGCAGCCTGGTCCATTAGGGAAATGTCTCCACTCATGATGTCAGTATTTCCAAAACCCAGACAGGCTGCAGTCTATCGGTGACTATAGACCTGCTCTGTGTTGTTTAGTAGATACAAAAGAGACATAGCCTCAGCTACAAACAAAAGATATTCTTGTTTGTTGCTGATATTTAAGTTTTTTTTTAAATTAACATCATGTCAGTGTTCTCCTGACAGTCCTTGACGTTTTGTAATACAGATATAGCTGAGGTTGTTGTTTTATGTCACTGAGTGAAATAAAAATGACATTTTGAAGTATCTTAACAGACGTCTTCCTTCCATACCAAAAAAGTACTAAACTTGATTCAACAGGAGATTTGACTTGATAATATGAGTACGCTTGCAGTGTATTTCTATGTTTATGAGTGAGCTATCAGAATGTAATCCTATTTTTAGTCTACTACAGTAAGTGCAGTTCAGATGAAGTATATAGATGGTTATATATGATTAAAGAGGATAAGATACGAGTGAAGAGTTCCGCTTTGGGACGAGCCAAACGTGTGGCTGAGGGTTGGTGAGCCTTAAATAATGAAGCCATAGGCTGAGCCATCTGCTGCCATGTCATGGAGGGGTTGGGCTTTTGTTAGTTTTTCTTTGCATTTGGTTGGTTGGTACTGTTGGTTTGACAAAGTCATTTTTGTACAAAATTCATTTTGTTATGGACAATTTATATGACAGACTTTTATATATATGATAGACAGTAAATGTTGTAAAAACAATAGATCAATCACTTTACTCCCAAAAGAGCAGTGTAAATATGTGTGTGTGTGTGTGTGTGTGTGTGTGTGTGTGTGTTACCCGATGCCAGAAAGAAGTCTGAAGAAGAGGAAGAAGCCGTAGCCTTGGGCAAACGACGACAGGAAGGAAAAGACACAGTTTATTGCCAATGCCACGATCAGACAGCGCCGACGGCCGACTTTGTCTGCCAGGCCGCCCCACACGAACGCTCCCACCATCATGCTGAGAAAGACGATCAGACCTGCACACAGACACACAAAGTATGATCATGACTGTACAGTAACTTTATCCTTGTAACCCTAATACAGAAAGCCCTCTAACAATGTAACTGTTTCAATTAAAACCCTTAAACCAAATCTTGGCAACACTGCTGTCACACATAATATCATATACACAGTTGCCCATAAGGTTGAAATCTTTTCATTAAATGAATTGAATGTGATTTATTCTTATTCTAGTGTATATCTTGGCAAAACCTTATTGACCAATTTCCTCCAAACATGTCACTGTAAAGATTAAACCACAATCAACCTGTATAATAGGAACACAAAGAGGAATGAAAACAAAATTGTTCCAACTTTATTGGGTAAATGTGTAGATTTATATTTCAACAGTAACTTATAATAGTGTTGAAAGACAGAGACAACCTTTCCTCTGCAACTCATGTAGCCACGTTTGTTATGTTTTTGATGGTATAAGCAATTCACTAAAATATTAGCTCATTGACATGTGACATCCCACAAATGACCCAGTAATCAGAGTGGTCTTCAGACTTTGGACAATCTTTATTGAAAGCACTCTGTTGCCCTTTAAAGCCTCTGGAAACATGGCTTTACATAGTAAAAATGCTTATATTAGATCAAAGTCTCATTAAGCATCCACAAAAGTCTGAATGAAAATTACTATTCATAACTATTAGAAAACCTGGTTTTAAAACAGCTCATTTTGCTGTTTAGACCACTTGTCAGGACAGAGTGGGCATGACAGATAACACTCTGACTGACAGCTGCCTCGATTTGATTGACATTTCCCCATGCACGGCACAATGGATGGATGGATGGATGGATGGATGGTTAGATAGATGGCTAGATAGATAGATAGATAGATAGATAATAGATAGATAGATAGATAGATAGATAGATAGATAGATAGATAGATAGATAGATAGATAGTAGAGATGAGTTGGCTCAGACTTGAAGAGGCAGAGTTAGCAGGAGCAGAAAGGTTTTGTTGTGCTGCCACTGGGGGGCGGGATGAGACAACTGACGTGGATGATTTATGATTGGTTTGGAATTTATTGTGTAATAAATCTCAGTGATAACCACGCCCAATTCAAACCCAATTTCAAAAATGTACAAAAAAATAAAAGACAAATATTTCGAATTTGGATGGAAACTTATTTCTAATTATTTTTACAGGGTAAATATTATGTACATAAGACCCTAAAATACATAGAAGACTTTTGTGGATTTGGGTTTCCAGTGGCTTCAGGATTTACAGTGTGTGAACCATGTGTGACACTGCTGTGTGTATACTGTCATCTCTATCACACAGCCAGGCTTACTAACATCAACTCTATGCACTCAGGTTTTATGGTAGAAAATATGTCAGTGCACTCAGCTCTTTCTGGCCATTCTTCATCAGCATATAACTGTATAACTGCTGCCAGATACTGGCAACACTACACCACAGTGCAGATGGCTGTGCTACAGGGGAGAGCTGACTCCGTGACTCATCATATTGGGTCTGCAACTAAAACCTCATTCACACATACTGTACAAACATGCCTTGTTCTAAATAAATGGAGACCTTACACAGAGTGTGACAAACTTTCTTTCCTTGGTTTTAGTGTGGCTGTATTATCTGTTCTCTATAACTGTGTCCCTGGAAACACTGAGATGCTGTTTCCAAGGTCGGGACAGAGTATCGATCAATGAGTGTGTCTGCTGACTAAGCACAAACACGGATCCATCTCAAACACTGCTCTGGGCCAAGCTGGTGGGAGAATGGAGGAGGTTTGAGACAGGAGTGAGAGGAGGATTGTGGAGGAGGAGAAGAAAGACAGAGCAGGAGTGGAGGGAGAGGACAAGTATTGAATAAGTTCAGAAAATCTACTTTTTCTCTGCACTTCAGCCACAAAGTCTCTCTGACTGCAGCTGTGTGGCTGTTCAGGTTGGAGAACTGGATGCACTGGAGTTGACCTTTGACCTTTTGATACAGCATGCCATCACTTTGTAATTTATCCTTTTAGACATCTGAGTTACACTGGTGTAATAACTGGTGTCTGAATGAGGGGAAGTGAGATGGACGGACAGAGGTAGGGAGAGAGATGAGAGAGAGGGGCCTTCTACTCTATTCTTCTCCTCTTTTCTTTTCTACTACATCTGTTTTCTCTCCTCTATTTTGATTCCTTCTCTTTGTTTCTCCACTACTCTCCTCTTTTTATCCTCTACTGTTGCCTCTCATCTTTTCTGCTCCTTTTCCCCTCTTCTTCCTCTTCAACTCCTCATCTCTTATCTTCACTCTTCTCCTCATCCGCCTCCCCAAAACCACACACTATTCAACTACCAGCATACACACTCACACCCTCATATACTGCAATTATATACACAAAGTGTATATGGGCCAATACACCAGCACAAGTTATTGTACACATCCTCATGCAACAAGCTGATTCATTCCTCCCCCCTCCTCAGAGCCCATTAGCTAATTACACTGCAGGAGCAATTTGTTGATTGCTGCAGGAAATCACTGACTCTTTGGATGCTGAGTATGTGTGTGTGTGTGTGTGTGTGTGTGTGTCTGTGTGTTTTAATATAATGATAAAATGATAATATCACACATTAATCTTGTTGAATATGGTACTGACTGAACTGTCTGACCTGTCATGACTTTTGGTAACAAAGAAAACAGCATAAGAATCAGAGTCTGGAAAATTAGCAGGTAATTTTTTTTTAACATTCACTAATGTTACTACTGTTTCTGCTTGTAACACAACACCTGTACATTTGTTCTCTGTACCATTAACACAGATGAAGGGTACAGTATGAAAGGAGACTGACAGAGAGAATTTAACCTGTCAAACAACAAATACATAGAAGAGCAGAAGAATCGTAGCAGAGTGCTGCAAATAAAACACTAAGGTAAAGCTGGAAATCCAGTAACAACTAACAGTCAGAAGTAACCTGTCAGTTTTCTTTAGATACTGGTTCCATTATGTACTTATTTCTTACTGGGGTCATGATAAGAGCACAAAAGCAGCAGGCAAATATAAATTGGTGAGAAATCAGGCAGAAATGAAGTCAGTGTGGAAAGCGAAGAGGGATTCATTATTCTCTGGACTAATTATGGGAGTGGAGACAGTTGCGTGATGAGGTGGAGGAAGTTCAGGTGGGAAACAAGTCTGGAGGCTTTTCATTTGAAACATCTGTGCAGGAAGTGTTTCAGCCATCAGCAGAGCAGCCACAGTCTGAACTCTTATTGTCTCTTCCCTACCAATCTTACCGATTCAATACTGCTTCAATATTGACCTAATAAACCCTCAGAGGATGTAACTACTAGTAAGTTGTGTTGTGGATTGTGTTGAGCAAAGACTTCACCTGCAGCTCTCTCAGAAAAATACATCTCACAAAGAAACCACACTGTAAATCAACAATGACTCATTGAAGCTCTTACCCAGCATTCCTTTCTCTGCATTGGACAGGCACAGATCCTTTTCTGCAGACGGTAGAACAAAAGCAACCACGAAACACTCCACTCCATCGGCCATTAACGCCAGGCCCAGCACCACGAAGAGCGTCCACTGGAACTTCCCGTGGCCACAGTCTTCCATGATGTCCTCGTACTGTTCAGATAACTCCTCCAGTTCAGAGATGCCACTTCTGCCAGCTCGAGCTTTAGCCCTGGGACACAGAGAGAATACAAAGTTTTCAGGGTAAAAGGTCAGGTTAAAAGATTTCTCAACATCTGACTGAAGAGAAACTGCCCTGTGAATTCAGCCAGCTGTCCACAAATGCTGTATAACGTGCCACACACCCATAAACAGAACCTAAAGTCTCTTTTCCTGCATTATGCTCTGGGCTCTTAGTGCCTGCAGACGCTGGTGACCTACAAACTCTGTGCCTGAGCTTCTCCTGCTGCTCTGCTAACATGTTTGATTTTCTCATAGCCAGAAAATGGATGCCTATGTATCTGACTTCTGCATCCAGTGAGAGTCCCTGTTCTTCTGTGTTTTCATCTGACAGCATTAAGAGGAGCATAGTGATAGTGGATTACACTAACTAGTGAATCTATGAATGAATAAGAATGTGTGTAAGTCACATTGCTGTTGGCCCTTCTACAGTTGTAAAGGTCAGCAACAACACTGTGGTCTAAGAACGAGATGGGGAACTGAGATGAACTTACTCTACCTGAAGACCAAGTGATGTTACATCAGCGCCTTTTGTATTGATTTAAATGGCGAAGATCATTTATATCTGGAGGTGACTATCAACAAAACTAAAACATTTTACACAAATCATCTACACAGTGGAGAAAGTTCAGAGAGCTGAGGCCCAGAGTAAATGGACTATAACGGCACCAGTGTGCCACCATCCTCTGCAGTCACACTGCTGCACATCTGACTGGTACAGGAAAAAGAATAAAAAGCAGAAATGTGGCGTCTCACCGAGCAGCTCTCTGTGCAGCCTTCACCTCATCAGGATGGGGGATCCCCTGATATTCTCCCTCGTACATCTGATCCTCTTCATCGTGTCCTTCGGTCACATCACTGGCTGCGTCCTCTTCCTGGGGGTAGTCGCCACCTTCCCCATAAGTTCCATAGCTGTCACCTCCTTGTTGGTACATGTTGTTTTGGTAGGGGTCAGCCATCTTGGCTTGCTAAGCCTGCTCAGTTGACTTTAGAGGAGGAGCTTTTTGATTGGCTTGTTATGTCTGGTTTAAAATTGAGAAACAAGTGATTGAGATGAAACTGATGTCTGACTTTTTGTTTGTTAGAAAAACATACTGAGTTAATTCACCTAAAACTCTCTCTAGCTTCTTCTAGTTAATAGACCGTAATGGTGTTAACTGATGATTTCCTAACATCACAAAATGTGGGCCTGTCCCAGTTACTGGTTGTAGATGTTGTGGTGCTGCTGGTGACCCCTCTACAGTTGATCTGTCTTAAGAAAAAAAGAGGGGAGGGGGAGACAGACAGAGAGAGAAAGAGTGAGAAAGGTACACACAGCAAAGGGGGAAATGTTCTTTGTTTAAATATGTACTTTCCAATATGTTAAAGAAAAAGCTTGATGTAGCCATGTCCCATCACAAGTTGAAGACTTATGTAATAACCAATGTCCAGGTGAAGAGGGTTGGGGGGTGTTAGAGTGATATTTGGGTGAGGGGTGAGGCGGGGCTGGGGTCAGGGTGGGAGAAGGGATTACATTATATCAGTGAGTGTCCTCACAACTATAGAAAGATGAACACATAGACACATGTATCTTGTTGTTATTGTTTATTTGTCTGTCTCTGCAGGAGTGGGAGGTTTTGGAAAACAGGGCAGATGGTCACAGTGTGATGGTCACTGCATGAGGCAGTGTCCCTTATCTTGACCTGTTGTGCATTCACATAAGATTATAGTCAAACAAGAGAGATTATCGCAGGCATCTTTGTTTGGTTTTATTGGCTGTATGTTGTGTCCCTCCCATAGCTCAAAGAGCTATGAAGTTTACTCGCCATGTGTGTGAACTTTAAAGGCCTGGTTCAGGATCTTGGTTTAAAGGTCACAGTTGTATTCATGCATTAGTTGTATTGGTTAAGTTTGATGGGCTATGAAATCTATCGTGACAAATATTTTCTTCACAAATATATAGACAGATATAGATATATAGTGAAAATCTGTATTGGTGTCAAAAAAAAAGCATCAACAACACAGCTGCACAAAGCTCCACACCCCCTTGTGGTAACAATGCATAGATTATAACCTGGATAATTCACAGAACCACAGCTTCACAAGTACCTCTGAAACTTTTATACTATATATATTACATTAGATCACCACTGTTATGTGATATCTTGCCTCAGTTGCAGGATCTTACTGCTGTATTAGTACTGGCTTCATTCAGACAATGCACAGTTCGAAAGGTAAGACACTGCACTGAATGATCCTCTGATTTATCAGCTATCATATCAACTAAAACAGATCACTGTTTCAGTTGTCTTGTGTGTGTTTGTGTGGTTTCTTCCACCTGTGAGGCTCCATCAGGCTAACAGCACTATACCATTAGTGGGTAGGGTGATGGCAACTGGATCGCTGCACTTGTTCAACTGTTTAAGCTCCGCTGTACAAATGGTAAATGGGCTGCACTTGTACAGCTCTTTTCTAGTCTTATCAACCACTCAAAGTGTGTTACACTACACACACACACACACACACAGACACACACAATAATGGACTAATTTTTAATAATAAAAATTGATCTCAAAGATTACAACTTCATGTTAGGTCACATGTCTCCGCCTTTTCCAGCTTAGATTGAAGCTGGTGGTATGACATGAAAAACACTGAGCCTCAATCCGAGCAGTCAAATGTAAACACTTGAGAGGAAACCTCTCAGTGACCAAAGGTAACACCAATATAACAATGCTGCACCACATGATGGTTCATTCATTTCAGTGGATGTGAGAGTTTCAGATACTCATGATATTGATTTGAGAATAACCACCCAGCCCGACTTCTCACTCACTAGTAATGCATTAGAGGAAATCAGAAGCTCTGCTCTAATGTCTACAGTTCCATATGTACTTTAATACACACGATACAACGCGTGAAGTGAAATCCTTCTGCTCACTTGTTGCCTTTTGAAACTATTTGTCAGTCACTGTCACTCAGGCAGCTGTCTACTCTCACATCTCACTAGCTGAGGTCAACAACAGGTGGGATTGTGATTTTGATTGACATTTGATTTTCTCTATAAGAAGTCACAATTTGAAATTCTCCATAAGACATGACTAGTTGCTTTTCGGGGCTGAAGGAAAATTCACCATTAATCTTTGTATTGATGCTCAGACCTGTGCAGTGATGTTTCACCCATCTTACCTAAAGCTTAGAGTAAACACAACAGAACTGCAAATGAGCAACATTTTTTATCTACAGTGCGTTTAATGTGAATAATGTTTGTTTGTGGTTGCGGTGTCTTCTGAATCGAAAATAATAAGCACAAACAGATGAGACTGAAAAACTGACAATTAGATCAAAAAGACAAGAAAGTAAGAGTGATAGAAGGTCTGATGACTCAGCAGTGGTAAATGATTGTGTGATGGTCGTGTTACTCCTGAAGGCTGGCCAGCAGGAAATTAAAGTCTGGATAGAGTGGGTCCGACTCTCTGTCACATGACTGACTCAGCTTTATCAGCCCATATTGACCGACTCTCTCCTAAATAAGCACATAATGAATCTGATATCAGAGTCAGCAGAGCGCCTGCAGTTTTTCAGCTACTTTAACCTTTCATCTCCCTCTGAACACCAGTCTGGACTGTAGGATGGTATCATTAATTTACTTATCCATTTAAGAGTCCAGAAAGGAAAAAATGGTATTCGTCCACACTGCTTGGCTGTGCCTTTATAAATATTGTCTTGTCATGCTGTGGAAAAGTGGACAGTTCAAGAAGTGAGAAAAAACTGCAAAAATGTCAGTAACAAATAATAAATACTGATAATAAAACGTACAGATCGATATGTATGAAACAGCATAGCAGCATGTGAGGTTTGCACATTATGAGTCTGTAAGTTTGTGGTGTGATCTCTTGTCTATTGTGTAGTGTTTGTTGAACAATCTGACAGCAGCAGGGAGAAAAGCCCTGCACTATCTCTCCTTTACACTGCTGAAGATCTATAGTGCAGACATTATAAGAGCAAAGCTTTTTATTGGTTTTCTATTTAAGTTCACTTAATGATGAGTTGAGTGAACTTCAGTGACCTCCCCAGTCTCCAGACCTGGATCCATAGAAAACTTTTAGGGTAATGTGGTAGAACAGAAGATTGGCAGCTTGAATATACTGTACAGCTGAGATCAGAGATGATGTCATGTTAACATGGAGCAGCGGAGACAGAACTGAGGCTGTTTGACAGCAAAGAGAGGAGCCACACAGTGTTGTTGTAGTGCTCCTAATAAACTGTTGAGTCTATGTCATTGTATTTCTACTCTTGTTGTTCAACATTGATGGCGTATCAATATCTCCCTCAATCCTAAAAAGCAGAGGTTTAATACGTTTTTCCTGGGTTATCATCTCAGCTGTTCATGACCATATAGACTATATGCTACCAAGAGTGAGGATGAACTGAGATCAACCTGTAAACCAGGACTCATGCTTTAAGACTTTTTGGCTCCTCCTCTGATGAGTTACTGCAGCTCAACACTCAGACAATTGTTGTTATCTTGTGCATCAGTCATATCAAAGTCCTTATAGGCAAGTCACGCCAGTCAAGCCACGCTTGGCAACAGGATAGAAAAAAACATATATACATGATTGCAAGTGAAATTAGATACAAATCAAAACCAAAGACAGAATGATGTTTAAAATGTTTTTTTCTCCACAGGGAGTACTCCACTACACATGTGCAGGATTTACATCACCATCTCACTGTCCAAGGCAAAAAAAGAAAAAAAAAACCTGCCTCAAAAATTATGTATAAAAACAGGCTGCTGCTTCAGGAAGACAGAGCAGCAGGTGAGTCACTAAACCTTCAGTCCAAGTCAAGTCTCAAGTGTTCAAGTACAAGTCAAGTCTTAATTACTCATAGTATGAGCCCCAGGTCCGAGCCTCAGCATCAGGATCAGACTTGTCCTACACTCCAGAAGTACAATACAGCCAGGTTTGAGTGAGACAGGGACTGGAAAATCAATATTGACCTAAAAACAACACATTGAGTAACTGTTTCTGTTTCAATTTTAAGCCAAAAGATGAAGTGGTTTATAAACTGTCTGCACCTGTAAGTGCTAGTTCATTCCTTGGTCCTAACTTTCTAGCAATTTCAGTGAACGCTGTTGATGCTGAGACAATATGAACAACCCTGAAGGTCTTTGATGAGAGAATTTTATGCAATTTATCACATCCAATAAATCTCATATGCTGTTGCACTGTGATTGCTTTCCTGCCTCCTAGAAACAACTCTGCAAACAACAGTGTTGCAGCTGTTCCACTTCTGCAGCAGCCTCAGTCTGAACACTGTCAAAGAGTCAAGGTAGGAATACCTGCACCTGCACTTGCACACACAGACATGGAGCCTTTCTCTTTCAATGAATTCACAGTCAAACCCAAAAATCCTTCGTCAGACCACCACCAAATCTCTCTCAAATCCAACTGTGTCACAGAGAAAAGATGTCCGTCAAACCTAAGACATCTGGCAGGTCACAGTCAGCAGCACCCAGCAAAAGTATAAATGATAATAAGAAAACAAACACATCAAGTTAAATTCAAACAACAAAAAATGAACAAAAAAAGAACGACTGTCAAAACCTGCAAATCAAACAAAGAAAATATATGACCAGAAACAAGGGAATGCAACAATCATAAACGAATTTAGTGATGTGAATCATGTTAAATACAATTATAGCCACAAAGATAAAACATTACAGAAACACTTTTATCTCCCTGCCCTCATACTAAAAGAGAGGACAGAATCCAGCTTGTTTCACTTTGACTCTAAGCAGCTTCAGACACCATTAGAGATAAGATCAGCAGGAACTCACTTTGAAACCATGGAAATATGTTAAAAGCTACAAAATATGGAACCGATATTAAAAAAGAATCAAAACCTCTTTAAACTTCCTCAATTCTATGAACCAGCTAAAAGTACATTTGAAGACTTTCAGAAGCAGAAAAGCTCTGAAATAACTCCACTTGGTTATTTTAAAAGATAGGGGGGTTTCACAGCAGACCACAGGCTCAAACAAGGACACCAAATTTACACTTGGAACAAAAACACTGACCTTTACAGAGCTGCAGTCAAGCCTGTTAAAAGTGAATTTACTCGAAAAAACACAGTGACTGGATAGACAAAACATTTGACAAGTCCAGGCCTGAATATTTGACTCGACTGTTAACGAAAACGTTTGACAGACATCACGCTGAAGACCTGTGTCAGAATTGTGATTCAGAAGAAGACCCAACAATATTAAATCAAACCAGCCAAGAGCAGAGTGGGAAAACTATGGAAGCCCTGCAGAGCTGAGCAAAACATCCAGTTCACAGACAGACCACTGTGCCTGCAGGGCAGAACCTGGCCAATATCCTTGAATAGTTAAATGAAATCAATCAGTCAATTAATTATTCAAATTCAGAGGCAAACCATGAAATTTCAGAAACACTTCCAATCCAACAACCGTTCTTTTCATGTCTCTACAGGGCACTTCAAACACACACAGACACACAGAAAATCTGATCAAATATTGGAACCAAATCACAAAGTAAATTAGAATTGAATTTGTCTCTAAACAGAGAGTGGACGATGGCAGAGGACCTGTGAGACCACCTGTGAGACATGTAAGGATCTCAGATTTTCTTTGAACAAAAAAAACTGTATCCTGGGTTCATCCTGATCCTCAGAAACGCCATGCATTTTCTATACTGCTTATCCTTGCCAAGTGACGGGGGGCTGGACTGGAGCCAGTCCCTGCTGACATAGGGATACACCCCAGAAAGTTCACCAGCATATCAGAGCTACATTCACATCTACAGACAATTTAGAGTTGCCAGTCAACCTATTGTTCATGTTTTTGGACTGTGGTAGGAATCTGGAGAGAGTCCACATGGACACAGGGAGAATATCCAAACTCCACACAGGAAGGCACCAGGCCTGAGAATCAGCACTATCCTCTGGTGTCCTGTGGTGGTCGGCCCAAACAGAGCCAAGAGAACTGCTGTCTACTCATCTCTCTCCTGTCTGCTTCCTCCAGCAGTTAAGGATGTGGGGTTTCCTGCAGCCTCACTAACCTGCCCCCTGCTGTGATGTGTTTGTATCTGTGAAAAGGTTGAAACAGTGAGGCAGCAGCAGTGGACTGATGATGCTGCACTGTTGATGAAGTGCTGGGCCCTGGCCGTGGACCAGCCCCCCACTCCTCCTCCACAGAGTGGCAGCTCTGCCCTCTTGCGTCCACAGAAAAAAAAGAGCTTCTTCACTGCTGCAGCTGCTAATGTGGCTTCTGACTGTCCATTCACACTCGAATTTCATAAATCTGGAATTTAAACTGTGACAGATGTGACATCAAGAAAAAAATACTGAAGTACGAGTAATGTGAGCTTTAGAGAAATAGTTCACAATAGACAACCCTGTCCATATGGGCATGACAATGCTTCATCATGGGTTGAGAAGCTGCACCTCTGCTGGATTGGGCAACCAGTCTGTTATGATGACAACTTTTTCAAATTATTGAGTAAAGAAACTGATGTGTAAAGAAACTATGTGAGCTGAGAGACAAAAACAACCAGGCTCAGACTCATGAGGAGGCTGAGGAGAAAGCTACAGTCAGCCCAGTCACTTAGCCAGGATTAATAATTCATCACGTTCCTATCTACAGCAGGAAGAGACCTCACACACACACACACACAGTCTCCTGTTTCAAATCAGAGCAGAAGTACCCTAAGCTGCACTCTGGTTCAGCAATGTGATCAAATATGAGCCATCAGCTGGTTTTAAAGGTCCAGGCCAGTGTTTTTCCATCTTCACAAAAATCTTCTATATATCTTACTACATTCTTTATGCATTCATTTCCCCGTATCATGAAGGTCACATTACAGGGACTTAACACGTCTGTGAGGTACTAATCCATCATGGTGAACATGGCCATGACTGTTTCTGAGGGATCTGGTAAAAAAAAAAAAAAAAAAAGGCAGATTTCAGGTTCAAGGTGGGCGGGGCTTGGTGCAAGGCTGAGAGTAGTGACAGGCTTTGTTGTGACATTGCAAAGTTGCAGAAGTCATGGCGGCTCAGTTTCTAAATACAGGCTGTGTGGATTTCTCTATGGACTGAGGCTTTGATACCTTCACAGTATTAATATAGAACCTCGACCTGCTGTATAATCAAATCAACATAGACATAATATGGGAGCTTTAAATAGACCACAAGAACCGGGGCCAGACTGTCTTCATAAGAAAATGTATTTGTCACTTCTTATGATGTCTTACGACTTATGTACTTTTGTCTGACAAAGATGCTGACAATGGCTGTGTGAACATGGTACTGTGTGTGACAGTGAGCTCGTGCTAACATGCAAGTTTAGCAATATTAACATGCTGTAAAAGTCTGGGGCATCACCACATGTGCTACACTTCAACCTGAAGGCAACATGACAAGTTCTGCACAGACATTGTCAACCTGCTAGAAGCACAAGGTGCAGGGGAAGGTACTGACTATGACATGATCTATGGATCACACTGGCCTCGCAATAAACACTGCCATCCCATTGTCCTGTATTCATGATTTTTGTTTTGCCTATCTTGTCCTGATAATGTTAACAAAAAGACACTATCATCTCTACCATGTGGGTCTCTCATCCCTGAGACCCACATGACCCAGATGACATGCTTCAGACATTTAGACTGTTTTAGAAAGAAAAAAAAAAGGCAGTGATGGACCAGTAAAATATTGATGATTTACTTTTTAAAGGCAGAGCCAAGTGTTTACTGGGAGAATGTTCATAGCACTGACAGATGTTTACTTTGCGTGACTTTACAGTCATTACTATACAAGAAGCTTTGCCATAGCTCATTTATAGAGGACAGTAAAGGCAGAAAGCCCAGCTGCTCTCCTAAATGCTTGATAGGAAGTCCCATGTTACACCATAAATGAATCAACAGTAACAACAAAAACTCAACAAAAGTCCTTATCCCAGTGTCTACAGGCTAATGGAGGACACGCATCACAAGAAAAAGAATGAAATATGAGAAGTGTGTTTGCATTTGTGTGCGTGCATTGATTACATAATGCTGTTAGCAGGCCATCCCTGCTGAATATGAGCTTTCGTGCTTCCTCCTTGTTATTAATAGATTCATGCTCTCTTTAACTTTGCACCTTGTTAAGCACCCCAAACTCACTGTCCTCCATATATTTGACATCAGATTCAGTAAAGTCTCGGTAGACAGAGGTGTGGGTCTATCAGGAGCAAAAGTTGAGATGTCCAGTCTGTTCATACTCTAAACAGTATATCATTTGCTCTGCTCAGACTGGAAGTTAAAAATAAGACATATAAATACATTGCAGAGAGAAAAACTGTATTTTGTCTGGGAATTATGCATTCAAAAAATCTCCATCATGATTTTAAATACAGTACCTGGTTGTGTTCAAAAGCAAAATCTTAAACTACACCATATCCTTTCTGTGCATGCAGAGACTCAATGAAATAATAATTATCTGCTTTATAATTTAAGATCTGCACACTACACACAACCCAAACCATGGTCACATACAACACCAGCAACTCAAACTACACTGAAAATAACTTACCAGACCGGAGTCAAATTGAAGTTTACATCCAGTTGTTGGTGTCCAGATCTAATACTAATCTTATATCTAATTCATAGCTATAAAATGTTACACTGTATACGTAAAGAGCATCAGCGCACAGAGACTGGACTGAGAGATTAGAGCAGCAGAGGGTAGTGCTGCCTCTCTCTCTCTCTCTCTCCCCCTCCGTTCTCTGCAGCACTCCTCCCTGCCGCCACCCACCCACCACACACCAAATGGTTCAGTCCACCTCTGTGCTGCCGTATTTGCTAGAATATTCCATTTGGCTGACTGGTGGAGAAAGGGGTTGGAGTGGGGGTGGGTGTGGGGGTGAGAATGGAGAGGGAAAGAGAGCATATGGGAGCCTGGTGGGAGGGGTGGATGGATGGAAGGAGACGGGGAGGGAGGGGTGGATCAGGATGTGGCATAGAGGGGTGACAGATGTGTTGACTTGAGCTGAGATACTTTCTCTACACTGCTGTTGAAATCCTGAAGCTTTACATAGATGGCGTTCTTTCTTTCGCTACATATGGCTAACATTCATTTTCTTATTACTTTTGACTTCACTCCTTCACACACCAACATCTGTCTCCATAGGTGGAGAACAAAACCAGTGTTAACTCTGGTCTCAATCATATATTTTTCTCTGCTGAAGTTAGCATGCTGACCAGCTACAGCAGCCCCATCCTGTCTTTTTCTGACAATAAGTCAAATATAGTGTCCAGACTCCCCTGAAGAAGTAGCACTGTAGTACTTTTTTGTATGTCTAGATCTTGTTGTGAATGCTGATACTTTTCCTACTGAACTTAGGTGTCTCAGCAGTTAGGAAGTGGTCATCTGATCGGCTGCATGTTACCATCCTACACTCACATTTTAGGAACTGTCCAGCTGTCCAACAGACCAGCTTTACAAAATACCAGAAAATGTGAAGGACTGACATTGTTGAAGAGTTTAAAACAATGATGACTATCTACACAGAGTCATGTTATGTACAGAACTCATGGACAAAGTTGACAATTACTTTGCTGGTGTTTGGCCACTGGAGACATGTCTTTGTACAATATATCTTGGATGAAGCACAGTGAGGACTCAACATGTTATAGGCTTTATGCTTTTTATGCTTTTACAACTAAACAGTCCAGATTCCCATGCCACAGCCTTGTTACTGTGTAATCAGCTGATATTAAGTTGGTGCATGTAGCTAAAACTAAGTTGTTCTGCTGTCCTGCCAGTTTCACTACAGTACATTCATGGGGTCCAGAAAATGAAGGCTATATTGCGTGGTCAGATAGCTCTGTGGGGACTGCACATGCTGTGTGTGGTACAGAATAGGTGCTCCAAACGCAGACCATATGGAGCACCCATTATGTGCTCATTAATGTGTGCCAGCTGGGAGGGAAACACCTAAATTGTACACACACACACACACACAGAAGCACACAGATGTTCCATGGCGTTTCTGATGTTGACTTCCCCCTCAGGCCGAAGGAGGAATGTGAAGGAGTAATAATAGCACCATGTTCATTAATTGACTGCATGTTATGTTCAACTGAGTCATATGCCAGGTTTTAACCTAATGGGCTTCCTTATCAATCACACTCTGGACATTTAGCTGAATCAATAACTTGATCATTGCAAAAACAAGCGTTGACTTTTTCTGTTCAAAAGGTTATGATTTACCAAAAATACAACCTATTCAAATAACAACATGAGAGCATCATGCATTTTACCTCTGAAAGAGTTAGGTCTTCTGTAGATGGTCGTCAGGCTGCTGTTTGACTCATACTGGATGTAAGATGTATTTTGTTGTGTAGATACAAATAGAAAGTGTTGTGTATGGATGACTATGGGCTGAAAATGTTCCATGACCAAGACACCACTGATCACTTGGTGTTATAACTTGTTGAAGATTTTGTCGTTTTCTTGTGGGGAAACATCATTATTTTGATATTACGTATCTTACACCGTACTGTAAATGTGGTTTATCCAGCACAAAACTGTTTTTCAACATGAACCTGGGGTGTAGAGAACAATGAAGGTCCATCAGAGACCACCCCCTCAGACATGAGCAACATGGTCTGGACCAGATGCCCTTAATCCCCCTGACTCCCATCACCAGTTGGTTGGATAGGTGGGTTTGGTTTGATCTGCCAGCAGCAGTATATGACAATAAATGTCCACAAACAGACGCACGCACGCAGAGGATGACGAACAAACTTAATCCCAGTGGCAGTGCAGTGTAAAGCTGATGGCAGAGGATTACATGTGGCCAATTGTGTCGACCAGTCAACCAGGCAGGAAACACATTCCCATTCCAGTCATAAAGAGACAACACTGGTCTATACAACATATCGCAAAATTCAGTGACACGTTATCTCTAAACCCACAACACTGAAGCCTGTTCTAGGACTCACACCCAACCATCTGAATTTGCTACGAGCAGTGTTATAATCTGATGTGGTTAAAGACGATTTTTGATTTGAGCAAGACTCTAGTGGATGATTCTGCAGATTACGATGTGATGTCGATCCAGAAGCCATTTCAGTGATGGGTCTGCTTTGTTTGGCACAGCAGAGCACATCAGAATGGATTGGTTTAGACTGAATTGCCAAAATGTTGAGCCTGCTCCCTCCACAGTCTGAATAAACTGAAGTAAACACTAATTACTGAAAAGCCCTCTGACATAATTTATGCTCAGCTTTCTACTTTCTCTACAGCTATTATTATAGAGTATGATATCTGACATTATGACATACTGTGTTTTTATACCCAGGGCTGTGTCTGGACTGTTTGGTGCTATCACAAGATCTTCTGAGAACAGCACCTGAGAACGCCAATCTTTTCAATATTTTTTTTTTTTTATGGTTTATGATATTTATAATAATTCCTGAGTTGTTAATTGTGTCAAATTTAGCAGGTTCCTTTCCTTGTTGTCATGTGTGTTTTTATATTTTATACACAAGGGTCACTTATGTAGCCTGTGACCCTGATTTAATAATGTTCAGGATGTGATATAGAACATAACTTCATTATTCACATTTCTACTGTATGTCAACATTATGCAGGTTGTCCTCTACTGAGGAACGCATGTCATTAATGAGACTTTCATTTCTGACTGTCCTGATCAGGTTTTATGATACAATGGTAATGGTCTTTCAGGATACAGCAGTAAAAACTAATGTTTTAGACGTCAATACTTCATCATTAAGAAAACATGGGTAGATGTTATAGTGTTTTCTATAACATCCATAGAGAGAGAGGGTCTCACTGTGACATATTCAGACTCTCAATAACTTCAACTTAAAGAAAATGCTGAACTCTTCCCCCAGCAGCAGCCTTGTGTGTGGTGTTTTCCTGCATCATTCACCTCTGCTTATACTGAAACTGAAACTTGTTTTTAAAGCCAGGGTCAAAGCACGTTATCTTCTCATCCAGTCCAGGGCCTGAACGCTCACAGCATCTACAGGTTCATTCATCATCTTACTGGTATCACCTTTCAGGCATCATCTCTGAAATAAAGCCAGCTCACACCAAACATCTGCATTTGCTACGAGTACATTGATTTAAATCTGATGTGGTTAAAGAAGATTTCTGATTTGATCAAAACTCTGGCTGGATGATTCTGCAGATTACGATGTGATGTAGATCCAGAAGCCATTTCAGAGATGGATCAGCCTCGTCTGGCACAGCAGACCACATTAGATTTAAGTGGTTTAGACTGAACTGCCAAACTGTTCAGCTTGCTCCTGAGTCTGAGTAAAATGAAGGGAACACTAATTAATGAAAAGGCTTATGACATAATTCATGTCTACCCACTGCAGAATTCCTCCAGCTTCCCCTGCATCTCATTCAAACTCACTGGATTTCTTAATAAATATTGACCTGGCTGATTTATCTCACCACATAAAGTTTGGATAAATTTCATCTGGATTTTCAGTCTATTGCAGGGCCACGGATGAACAACTCACACACATGCACATTCACACCTACGGGCAGACATGGGAGAATATACAAACTCCACACAGAAAGGCCCGCATTCACATTTCATCAGCATCAAAAAGCTGAATAGATAAAGAAATAAAAATTTCTTCACATTATGTTTGAGCAACAATATCTCACACACATAGAAACCCATATGAGGTCCCAAACTTAAATAACATGACCAGTGGTGAGCCACCAGACTTTCTCCTGACATCATCACTTTTCTTCCTCTCTCCTCCTTCCTCCAGACGCTCCATCTTTTCTTTAATTACACTACCGGCCTCCTTTTTTTTCCCTGCTTCATAAATCAGGCCAACCTAAATAGCAATGCCTCATACTCTCTGCAGCATGTCCTCTCACCAGCTTGTTCAACTTAGAATTTATGAATGAACTGTGGAGCTCTGTGACTCGGTGGAAAATGGAAATACTCTCTGCATCAATTGTCGAAATGACTTTTGAGCAATTCACAGGACAATCTATGACTTTTCAGAAGTCTGACAGAAGCCTCACACAGACATTCACACACTAAGTGAGGTCAGCAAGGTCAGTAGCTTTATAAAAGCTAACCAGTGGGCTGGTGACCTGAGTTATTACTCAGCAGGAATCCCTCAAGGTAAACACTGAGCTGGTGAAAATATTTTTCAAGTTCCAATTAGTTCCCATGGAAGGTGAGAAGTAGGACCGCAGGAGCATTTGACCCTTTGTCATTATGTGACATATAAACAGTTGAATAATACCTGTGATTACAGTAAAGACAGTTTTAAAAATATATGGCTGGTGCAACATAACAGTGTTTGCCTGAACCTACTGTATCTACTATGGCTGAATTCTCCAGCTATGGGAGCTTAAACAACATATGGAGACAAGAAGAGAAGGTGATGGCAAGTTTCTTTATTTCATTTAGGCATACTTATAAATTTCATTCTTTTAATCAAGAGAATGAGTTCAGCAACTAAAAGACCTGCATCATTTGCAAGACAGGGACATCATGGAGCATTTTTCAAATAAATAAATGAACTCCCATACAGTCACATACGGACAGTGCTTCTGCTTTAATTCACTTTGAGCAGACACTGACAGTCTGCTTATTAATTCATCAGCTCTGCTTGTGTTGACAAGACATGAGCCTGATATCTGCAGACAGCTACAGCTAGCATTAGCTACCCAGCAGGGCCGCCCTGAATAAAATGGCACACGGTTTTGCTCGACTGAAATGGCTTCACATCTCTTTGCCAGAGATAAGATCGCCTCAACAAACACAATATTTGCACAGTTAGAGCAATATTCATAATTAAATACTATTCATATATTTACTCAGAAACGGCACAAAGACCAAATCTCACACAAGATCAAACCTTGAGGGTCGGAAGGACTACTGGTGCCTTCAGCCACTAGTACTAAAACTACTAGTGCAAGCACACACCTCCTGAGTGAGATGCACATGCTTGAATGATATTTGTAGCATAATGTATGTATTGTAGATGTAATAAAAATAAAATAACTTGAATAAAAGAACAACCCAATAGCACCAGAACTAATGACTCATACTGTAAATCAAGACCAGCTCCTCTAGACCTGGGTCACCAAACCACACTTTCCACTTTGGACGTGGTAGGTTTGCTGAGCCAACCTCTCTGGCCAATCTTTTTATTCATTTGAAGCTAATAAGACTTTATTTTATAATTCCTTATCAGAAGCTATGTTGCAGTCACCCTTGTTTGCCCTGTAATAGACAGTCAATACCAAGTTTTAAATTAAAAACCCTAAATGGATTTCAGTTTATAAACCCCAGTGGAGAACCTTGGCCCCAGACTCTGGGCCTCCAATAGGACCATGGGACCACACGTGGCAATAAACAATCAAACAAAGATATAAAAAAAAACAATAGCCCTATATCACAAAGAAGTTCATCATATTAAAGGTTGACTCATGTCATGTGCCTTAACACCACAATACCCAACATAAATTCCAAGGTCAACCTAAAATCAATCAGTGCTCACAATGAGACCAGCACAGTTAACAACCAGCAACTTGTGGAGATGTACTGTAGTTCCTTTCTGCTGTCAGTCATCATGCAAAATATCAACTCTGCCTAACAAGAGTGATGAGGAGCTGGGGATATAGATGAAGACTCAGGAATCAAAACAATACTTGTGTACATCCCACCAACGGCTACTGCTGAAGTTCCATGAAGCAGTCAGCAAAGACTTTCTGCTTCCTCATGGCAGGTAGGGCACAATACACTGCAGTGATCTGACCATGGTTGTTGCTTTTGAAACAAAACAATTCACAGAAGCCCAGCTGACTCATTGACGTTATTTGGCGAGCAGCTGGTGAAAAAGTACTGTTGTCAAAGTAGTTGAAAGAGCAGTAAAAATGGAGGCCAGCGGTCCTGAGGTGGAAAATTCTCCGGACGCTGGCAGTTCGGACCGCGCCAGGAATAAATGCTGCGCCTGTGTTAGAAATAACTGGTTTCAAATCACAAGGCTGGCAGTTGTGGCCCTGGGTAAGTGACAAGTCGGGTTAAATCCTTCAGAGACGTAACTTAGCTAACTGGCTAACTTTGAACATGTAGCTCGCCCCTTGGGCTAACTGGCTAATGATATCTTCGAGGTAACTGCCTAACTTTCACTATTATGTGTGATGTCTAGCTACTGCATTGTGCTAACCCGCTTACTACATAACTTTGAACATGTAACTTTGCTAGCTTGCTACAATTTTCTTTGTTGCCATCCACTGGTGTCCTCAATTAAAATAACACTGTGACTGATAGCAAGGCACAATTTAACCAAAAAAACAAGACCAGTGGTGCTCTCAATGTATTGTTACCCTCTAACAAACAGAACATGCACTTCAACTGGGAGCAGCAAAGTTTTTACTCAACCTTTGCTTTATTTTGTGGAGTTTTTTTGTATGTATTTGTCGTATTTTGTGAACTACTGATGGATACTTCTGTGGGGAGAGGAGATTCTTCAGGATTCTTCAGATCCCACCAACGGCTACTGCTGAAGTTCCATGTGAAGTTCTCCATGAAGTCGTTGCTAGGATACAGACTAAACATCCTGAGGCACTTGACTTCAGTCATGTCTCCCTGATGGACTCACTGAGGATGTGGTGGAGAGATACACGCTGGTGGAGGCCACTCTGAACAACTCAGATCATCCTCTTCATAACACCTTGATGGACCAAGAAAAGAGTGGTGGTGGACGGCTCCTGTCTCTTCACTGCAGGAGGGAGAAATATAGAAGATCCTCTGTACCTTCAGCCATCAGGCTTCTTCATTCTTCTGCAAATGGTTGATGAGCTGACAGACAAATGATTTTCCCTTTGGGGATTAATAAAGTAATTCGTATTCGTATTCGTAAAGGTAAGATACACAGCTGGGGACTGAAACTTCTGTAAATAAGAGCCAAGTTTTAACCTCTATGACAGTAGGTTTTATGTGCTCCGTGGAGTTCAAAGCTTTTTATACCCTTTTCTTGCTCGGTTTCTGAAAATGTCTCTGTTTTTGTGTCACAGGCATCGCCCTGGGTGTGGGTCTCAAGTCCTATGTCTCTATGTCACAAGCCAACATCACTCTCGTTGGTTTTCCGGGGGAAATGCTCATGAAGATGCTTCAGCTTGTCACCGTTCCCCTCATTGTCACCAATGTGATTACAAGTAAGTCGCCGCTTGTACATCTGAGTTACCTGTTGTTATTCATGCAGCATTTAAAGGGTAGTTGTAGCTAAACTGTGTGTGTAGTACTGTGCAGCTTGTAGCTGAACACGAGTCACTGTGGTCACAATTACAGTGAAGTATCTACCAGTCATACCAGACCAAGAGACTGTAACCTCCTTAGAGTATCCAGATTACTGAGGAAGTGTTTATTATTAATAAATCTACTTTCCACTGGGAAGGAAAAAGATTTTATTTGTTTAAAAAACAGTCACATGTTGTAACAAACATTCACTTGGACTCAAGAATGAACTGTTTAGATTTTAGTGACTAAAGTCAAAGGTGAAAGTCGTGGTGACCTCACAAAATTAATATTTTAACTGACACTGGTCACAAAGTGATGATGTAACCTGAAACTAGTCTGAGTGTGTGTTTTTGTTCTTTGTTGTTTGTCCACAGGTGTGTGTGGTCTAAGCATCGAAACCTCCAGAAGAGCAGTACTTTGTGTCAACCACCTTCATCGCCGTGATTATCGGTAAGAGCAGCCGCTGAGAGGAGGAGCTCAGTAAAACAAAGCGTTTCTTTAACAGATATTAGTCATTTGAAGTGTTGGGTGTATTTTTTTCTTCAAATGAACTTTGTAATAATCTATATTCAGTGGGGCACGGCTCTGGATCATGTACAGTGGGGACAGCTGTGGTGCCTTTGTGCTGCTCACCTGTGGAGCAGGTGGAGCACACAGGCAATGTTGGTCTCTTTCGCTGTGTTGCAGGCTTGATCTTGGTCATGACCATCCAGCCTGGGGGTGCGTACGCCGACACCGACAAGAAGGTGTCCTTCTCCACTGTCGAAGCCTTGACGGATCTCGTCAGGTGAGAAGAAAGTGCTGCTTTTTTCCACAAACAACTCCCGGGTCAGTGAGGCCTCTAGGTCTGTACAGCTCGGCCCCAGAATCTACAGTCTAAAGAGCTGAGCAGAGTGAGACACGTAAAGGTCCACTGGAGTCTGAATTTACAGATCTTCACTCTGGTGTTTGGGACGAGTTTCACTAAATGAATGATGCTGCAGGTGAAAGAGAAACACTGCGTTCAGAGGAAGGAGGAGAGTCTGAAAAAGAACAGAGTTCCTGGAGAGAGGAGCTGTGGGCCGGGCCGGTCTGAGAGACACTCACACTCACAAGCTCCGTTTTGTTCACTGTTCACAGGAACATGATCCCAGGAAGCCTGATCCAGGCCTGTTTCCAACAGGTGAGCTCTTCCCTCAGGTGAACCGCAGTGTTGTGCAACATGTGTGCTCTCAGTCCACATGACAGCCAAGACTTTTTTTGTTTCTGTGTCGCAGTACAAGACTGAGAGGGTGGAGGTGGAAAGTGACGAGGATAAGCAAAACTCGAGCTTGGGAATGGTAAACGCCCATCCACCGTCACCATGGAGATTATTCTGTGATTAGTTTACTCGACGCATGAAGTCGGTCTCTCAGACCTTCTGTCACTGACATGTTTTCGGTCGCGCTGCAGAACACAACCAAGGTGCTGTTGTCGGGCCACTACATGGAAGGGACCAACATGGCGGGCCTCATCTTCTGTTCCTTCTTCTTTGGCCTGATCCTCAACAGGTTGGAGGAGTGGGATGGCCTGGTGGACCCCCTCACCACGCTGCACAAGGTCACCAAACTTGTGGTCGGACTGATCGTGAGGTGAATTCGGCTGTGTTCGGATTCTCACTTCATTATTCCAAATCTCTGAGATGAGACAGACCTGAGTGTGGATCCGTGGTGTAACGTGACGTTCTCATGACCTCACTTCCTCCTCCAGGTGTGTGCCAATTGGGGTACCCTTCATGATCGCCTGCCACGTCTTCGAGGTCCACGACTGGGAGACGACCTACAAATTTGGAAAGTTCATGCTGGTGGTTCTCATGGGGTACGTTCTCAGTTGTCTACCAACACACAGGGGCACAGAGCAGTGAGTCTGATGCCCTGCAGCGTAGTTATGAGTTATAAGTTAGGACATTGTCTGTTCTGTTACTGTTATTTCCTTGAACCTGGTGCACAGCCCACGAAGGCCAATCACAGATCAGCTCTGCAAGCCAAAAAGCAAAACACAGACGCAGCCTTCGATTGCTCTCATGTTGATTCACTCATCTGTTTCTTCTGTCAGTGCTGGGGCTCGACAGTTGTCCTGACTCCTGGGTGATGTCCTGCAGGTGTAAACAGCAACAAAATGAGTCACACTCTCAAAAAGCTAAGCTAAGCTAAGAGTGAAGTCTTCCAGTGCTGGCTGGAGGAGTGGAAGGCCCAGAGACTCATTTCACCTTTTGTCACTTTATAACGGACGCTCACACACTTGACTCTGTTACTGGATTCGACCTGAGCCACCATGTTTTGTTGTGTTGTTATTGTTGTTTATGCCCAAATGTGTGTATCGGAGCGAACACATGTTCTCTGTTCCACAGCTGTTGAACTATTTGATTTATGTGTTTATTTGGTTTCCAGTTTTGTATTCAGCCAAAAATACAAAAAAAGAAAAAACAAAGCAAAGGAAAACTTGTTGTTTGTGTCTTTCAGAGACCGCTTCAGTACTGTCATCAACGTCATGGGCAATTGCGTGGGCGTGGCACTCATTGACCACCTATCCAAAAATATCCTGGAGGAGATGGAGGAGGGGCATGAGATGACGAGGTGAAGCTCGACGCCCACTGAGCATCAACATCATCGTCCTCACAGAACAGAAGCTGCTGGTCTGGTTCACGTGTGCAGCGACTGATCACCGTGTTGTTCTCTTCCTGCTCTGGCATGCACGACGCCGAGGGCCTCACCCCCACCGACATCTGGCTGGACGTCCTGCCCAACAGCCTGCCGTCTGGAGATACATATTTTGATTGCGAGGAACCTGAGGAACCCTGAAGTGATGATGAGGATCTGTGATGTCAGTTCAATGTTCAGAGATGAAACGGGCTTCTCTTTCATTTGTTGTCATTAGTTCTAGTTTGTTCTAGTTCTACTGAATTGACCTCATTTATGTGGATTTGCGAAGTGTGTTAGTGACGTGGTTGATGTGATAGATACAGTAGATAGAGACTGAAGTGTAGTGATGAGTGTGACATACATGTAATGTCATGGAGCCGGTTCACTTTCACAGAATCTGTTTGAACTGAACTGAATGTGAATGTACTTGATGTGTCACTCTTTGCAGGCATGTGTTTCACTGCCTGAGAAATAAAAAGATGGATTATGATTTCATTCATAGCCAATAATACTGTTTAAATGTTATTTAAACACTGGTACATCCATATATATACATATATCAATCAAGGAACTCCCAACAATCCCTGCCACTAATCTACATGAATGAGTCTGCTCTTTATGTGCAGTTGATGGCATTTTGTCATTCTTTGTTTTTTCTGTAAAAAATGGCACCTTCCATAATCTTTAGATTTTACTTCACAGGTCTGTGGCTCGTATGAAGCTCACACACATTTTATACTCACACACACACACAGTGACACTGCAGTGGCAGCTGTCTGTATTTTGTGGGTGAGCCCAGCCCAGCAACTGTTTAGTATTCCACCTCAGTAAACAAGGAACATTATGTAACATCTGTGAAGTTCTGGGACAAGATGTAGAACCTCACACTTGCCCCTTGATGTAGAATCAACATTTATCACTATGTTGATTTGTATAAATGTTTTAATCATGATGCATTGTATTGAAACACACCAGTACAGACCACACTGCAAAGTACTTCTATGTAAACCACCATCATCATTTTAAAACAATAATAAGCTTTCTCAAGCACAACAAATTAATGGATATGAATGTTTTTCACTGACAGGGATGCATGTCTTAATGTCATACAGTAGTAATTTAGATGATTACAGAGAAGACATGAAGATGATGGAGAGGTTATTTACTTGCCTTATCTCCTTTAGGAAACAAGAAAGGCAGGTGGGATTTCCCTCTGCTCCCTCTCCCTTTCTGGATGCTGGAGATCCCAAAGCACTGATGCAGAGAGGAAGAGAGAGAGGGAGCAAGGAAAGAGAGAGAGAGAGAGAGAGAGTGGGAGGGAGCATTAGGTTTCTTGATGCAGTCTAGACAAGGTCTGAATACTTATCAGCCCAGCGTGTTTGTGTTACAGAGAGTGTGAGCGGTACCAAAGTGAGGGTGCAGAATCAGATGCCCCTTCATTTTATTCTATGTGCCTAGTACATGATCACACACACATACACACACCGTTATTGTCACTATTCTTACTTTGGTTCAAGAAGATGAACTGTCGTTAATCACTGCAACAATTTTCCCAAATGGAAATGTGAGTGTGTGTTGGACCATGTGAACCTGGATGCAGTGAGTGTAGTAAGCTGTGTGAACCTGTGTGATTCTGAACAAAAGTTTGAACACATCTCACAAAAGCCAATAATCTTTCAGACCTGGTTCTCACCATGTCGTCCTCTTCATCATGTCTGTCAGGTCACGCCCACTGTGACAGATGTTATGACAGATAAGCCTGGTTGCCCACATCGGCTACAACCCACATTATTTCTTAAATGAAGTGAAGTCTGCAATCCACCTCCACTGCGCTGCTACGCTCACTCCTCCTCTCACTGGAACTCATATCCAATATACTTTTAATTAGGGCTCATTGTTTTTTTTTTTTTTGTTTTTTTCACCTGAAGCTTTGGCCTGCTGCTGCTGTCAGCAGCTCACTGCCACATCGGTCTGATTTATGCCGCCTCAGTGGAGCGAATTCCCCCTGTTCACGTTCCCACTTGCTGTGCCAGAGATGTTACTCACTGCTCAGCGGCTGTTCTCTGAGACTGTGCTGAGACGACAGCCACGCCATGGATTTAAACAATCAGTTCTGTTCAGTCAGTGCTTGTTGTGGTGGTCCGCTGCACCACAAAAAAAATCTTCTCAGATATTCACTTCTCTATCTTAACATTAATCACCAGCATTTACACATGCATGCAGCTGGCTTCTCATCATTCCTACTGCCATCTTTGCAAGTAGTCAGGTTTAAGATGGTTGTTTTTGTTTGTTTGTTTCATAAAACCTAGATCAGCCTATATTTTTTGTTTTTTTCTTAATTGACAGATGAGGCTGGAGGCAGACGTTGAAGCAAGAAGAAGCTTCCAGAATCCAGGCTGGATGATGAAGACGGGTTCTGCTACTCTGAAGTCGGGACTGATCAAGATCTCTTGTGCAAAGACCTGTTAGTTATAAGTGAGTAAGTTAGATTGAAAACATTACATGTGCATGTTCATGATTGACAATGAGGTTTATCATGAGGTGTTTGAATTCCCTTCCCAAGTTTAAGTTTTTAATCGAATTTAAAGCTGGGGTTGGTAATCCTGGAGAGCTAGCAAAATTTAAAAATTGCACCTCCTCTGAGTTCCTCCCCCTCCCGTCAGTGTGTACGTCCAAGCCACGCCCCCACAAACTGGAACGCGCACCGCACGAAAATGAGAAGCGGTAGGAGAAGCTAATATTAGCATTAGGCTAATACAAGCTACAAAAGTAGCTACGTTAGCAAAAGTTACACATTTCATAAAAATAACAAATCCTCCCCGAAGCAAAGCATATAATCACCTGTCCAACAGAAAGAGAGCAACCTCAGCATCACTTCAAATCCCTCAGTTGTCTCCACCGCTCAAAAGCAACACCGATGTTTACTCTGGTTTGACGTCTGGCTTTATCCAGAGCCTTTTTGTTAGCAGCCTTTTCAGCCTCCGGCTTTCTCTTCCTTGCCTTTTTCTCGGGGCGAGTCGTTACAAGTAACGCTGGAAGTAGTAACTGGGGCTGCATTTTCTCAGCCATTGATCATAAATGAGCATGAAATCCGTTCTGCTGTAACTCTGTACGCCGATTTCTTCCGGCAACAGCGACACGTGAAGATTGTGCACACGCGTGGGAGACAGGGATCGAGGGGGGCGGATACAGAACTAGACATGGCGGCATCTGATTGGTTTTTGCTCCTCGCACCGAGGAGCTTGGATTGGTCGGAGTTTTGTCAGTCCTGCAGCTGCCACAGAGGACTGATCATTTTCGTTCCTTTTTCTGATACATAATGTATTGATTACAGGTAGAAGGACCATTTCACCCAGTATAACAAAAAGTGTTTCTGAACAGGATTACCAACCCCAGTTTTAATCTTAGTCTGGTCCATATACAATATATGATCTTGGTGAATAAACAGATAAAGATGATTTTTTTTATATATTAATCTTTAGTTTTAATCTTTTTGATTTGTCTCATACACATGGGTAGTTTCTGTTTTGTTGCTCTTTGATCCATGACAAGCAACATTCAATATGACACGCAAAAATCACACTAAAGCTCAGCTCGGCTTCAGGTTGATTTTTGTAGGTGAATATCTCAGGTTCAGAAATGGGAGCCAATGGTTTGTAAATACTAGTCCAAGCTTACAGGTCCAGATGAGGCCATTAAGAGCACCAGCAGAATCCCCAGTGGACCCATCCATGTCAAGAGCAGGAGTGACTTCCACTAATTCTCTGTAGAACAGCTGCAGTATTTCATAATTCATGCTCATGGGGTTTGATGTTCAGACAACATCACACACGTGCACACACATGCATGTGACTTCATTCTTAGATGGTCCAAGGAACAACAATAGGAACATAGGGTTCTTCTTGTGGCTCCTCTCATTCCCACTGTGGTTTTTATTCATTCAGCAACACCGAACATAAGGAGTGGGAAGAGCTCAGTATTATTTTGAAACCTGTTTGTGTTCAAAGATCTCCACATGTTCAATCTCAAAAATGATGTCTACACTTTTCTTTATCTGTAGATGTATTCATAAATATTGACTGTAGTTATTGTGAGTGAGCAATGGACATGTTTGGATGGAGCATAGACCCTACCTGGTATTTAGAGCTATAAGAGCTATGATAATATCATGTAGCCTACATTCATGGCAGGGGTTAGGGTTATTTTGAATGAGATAGTTATATAAACTCATATGTTATATAAACTTAAAGATTGCACTTTATACTCAGCTTGAGAACATGTTGCTTTTAAGTCTGCACCCAAGCTTCAACCAGTATACTTCAGTCCTTCACAATAATGTCATGGTGCAACATTTCCCATCTCTGCAGTACAGACTCCTTCATGTTGCAGTGTGTACCACCACCTGCTGGATGTTTTCTGAAACTCTCATTTCCAGCACTTGAAAAATGTCGGCTAATCCAAGGTTGGAGGGAGAGATTCTTTGACATTTGGAAATAAAATTGAATGCATCCCTGTGTATTTATTTTTGAAACAGCAAGTCTCGCTAAATTGACCTGTTACAGCAGACCAACAAGGCTCTCTGATTATCTAATTATCTCTTAAGGTCTTAATTAGGCCTTCAAAGAGAAGTGGTGTCTCTGTACTATCACAGGTGACAGTGCAGATTCAGAATTTTGTGTTTGTATTGACCATGTGTAACATAATGGGGCATTAGGTTGGTAGTTATCAGTGGCCATGAAATGAAAAAACACACTCTTCTTGTTAAAATAGTAGAACAAGGACAAATGAAATTGTGTTTCCTTCAGATTCATTTTTTTAGACTGGGTGAAAAATGAATGTGTGAAAGCTTCTGGGATAAAATGAAAGTTATCATCACAGACTGAGAAAAATTTATGTTTCCAAACTTACAGAGCAGAAAGATTAGATTCACTTGATGTAGGTGAACTCATCCCAGCAGAAGTTCAAAATGAACTTACATAAACCCATGCAGTCATTTTTTAAAGTAATGAAAATCTGGTTGACATTAATCTAGAACGTACCCCGTAGTATAATATACAGAATATTGTAGGAAGTATAGAATAAACCTTGCTGTGTGTAGCTGAGTCCTGCATGTACGTGCAGTATGAGTGTTGCCAATCAAGTTGTCAATCATCTTACACAACAGGTAAGTACTTTTTTATTGTGTGATCTGGTTGTTCTCCCTTAGAAACTGTTCACTTAGAGTGGTGTCTGTGCATTACATACTGTAATACTAATGCCATGTAATTTGGTGGCAGAGCTGAGAGCTGCTCTACCTTCATTCAAAACACTTCAACATGACAAAAATGATCCAGCGCCTGACTCTTCAAATTCTGACACAAAGTCTTTATTTCTTATTTGTTACTTGATCAATACATGGACAGAGACAGCTTACTGTGTATATGTATTTATATATAATATATTTAAACTTAACAATACACATCTTAATGTCAACAAAGCAGTTAAGGAGGCTTTCACATCAGGGACCCTGGCCCGGATCCGAGTACAATTGACCCCCATGTCCAGTTCATTTGATTGGTGTGAACAATTAGTGTGAACCCTGTGTACTCTATCCATCCTCTTGAAAAGGTGGTCTCAAATACATTTCATGTATAAGGGTATGGATTAGGGTTCACATCAGGCATGAAAAGCACTGTACCAAAAAACAAAAGTGCACAGATATTAATAATGTGACATTTAAACTATTCGATTGTCTCCTTCAAACATAGTGGTGAAAAGATCACTGTGGTCTAATGAGGAAATTAAAGATGTGCTTAATGAAAACAAACAGCCACATCTGGACTCTACACACAAATGCCTGTGTTTATGGTATAGTTGGGGAGTATTTACATAAATGAGTACAACAGAACAGCAGAACACTGGAGCAATAACATAAAAAAAAATATCGATGAAATGTACTTTTCTTTCCATCTTCTGAGTTTTTATCTGCAGATGTTAAATCAAGATGCATACTACTGTTTTGGTGTGTGTAGTGTACTTGGGTACGGAGCAGCAGTAGGGGGACAATCGTACTCAGGCACGTACCTCACATGAACACGCCCTAAGAGTCTTTCCACTTTCGTGAATAGAAACATTCCCACAGGGAAGACTCCCACAATATGAAAGAATCCAGATGAGAAAAAAGGAACTTATTGCTCAATACAAATCAATCATAAAGTTAGTAAGAAGAAGAATAGTAGCAACAGACATGAACCAATATGTAATATATATATAATACCAAGATGAGGTTACACCCTATTGTTGCCTAGAAAAAAGAGAAACTCCAAGGGAGAAAGAACAGAAACATGTTGATCTTCACAATACAGTAGCATTAAAGTGTTCAGTTCAGGTAACCTGCTCGCTAAATAAAAAGTATCTACAAGTGCAAGGAGGACAGAGGTCTATACAAACTGATCTAGAGCCAGTTTACGAGAGGTGTCAACTTTCAAAAATCGCTACTGAACTTCACTATTTGTAGACATTTAGGAGGAGCAGGGAGGAGCTGGGCTTTCATGTACATAGGTATAAATGTCAATGATGCGGAGGCAGGGATACAAGCTCAAACAGTAGTGAGGGGGATCTGAGGGGATGAGGTGGACAATACTGTACAGCACTTCAGAAAAAGGACAAAATACATTCAGGAGCACCCCCAGGCAGATTGAGCAGAAGTAGTGTAGGAGGAAACCAAAGTGTAGATGGCTGAAAATAGCTCAGTGAAGCGAACACTGTAAGATACAAACTCTGTGCTACATGCAAACTTCAGTGTCGATGAACTGACTGAGGTGTTAGATCATCAGACCACTGTCCTCTCACCACCTCTCCTTTCAACCTGTCAGGATTTCTTCACACTTCAACATTATCTCATTCAACAATTATTTCTCCAGCTTCAGCAAAATCACATTCTTTCCTTTAACATTCACTCATTCAACAAGTTTTCGGGTCAGAATCTCTCTCTGTGTTTTGGTAACAATCTCTCCTACTGTGTCAGCCTGTTGCTCTGTAGGGCCACTGGTGCACCACAAACACCAGTGGTATTTTTAGAAAGTGACTTCAGCTGATAGCCCTTTTGGGTGGCGGCTGGGCTTGCCTGTGAGAGGCGGGGCACCTTGTTTTTTTTGTTTGTTTTTTTTGTTTGTTTTTTTAAATGGGGGAGGTGGAGGTAGGTTGGGGGTGGTGGTAGAGGGGGTCAAGATGGCTGGGGGTTGCCCTACATTCCAAGCTTGGCGCCCAAATGGCTCCAAAAAAGCCCCGCCCCTTACAGGCCGCCTCAGGGAAGCGCACACCTCAGCGATTGGAAGCTACGCCCCTGTGACGGGGTCAAAGGTTGTTGTTTTTTTTTTTTTAATATCTGTAAAAATGGAAACAGCAGAAACTGACTGTAGAACATGAACACAGGTCGTTATCTGAGCACCCAGTGTCTCCATGACGAGCAAGGAGGTCCAGTATTACAGCAGACGACAGCACACAGCTTCACTAGTCTAAGACTATACTTCTATACATGTACTGTACTGGTGACACAATGGTTACATAGCACATCTAAACACACAAGCACATCGCATGAATTCCCACTAATATGTGAATTTAATTCATAAATTTAAGTCTTTTCTTTGGCTTAGTTCCCTTTCAAGGCCCAGTCCATGCAGCTGCAGTTGAGGTGCACGAATGTGTGTGTTAAGGGTAATATTTGTGTGTGTGGCTGTGGATACTACTGGTTGTGGGTTGTGTTGATGTAACCACAGAGAGGGGCTGGACACTGGAAGGGGAGGCTATTGCAATTTGTTTAGTGGCGACCCGAAAGGTAGGGTGTGTCGGGTCAGCCTGGTTCTGCCTCGGTCCCCCTGGTCTGGTTTGGTTTGGGTCAGAGTGTGATTGTCATGTTAGAGACCACAAAGAGCCGACTACAGGTAGAACCACATCAAGGTATGAGAATTAGGCCATGTCCAGACGGCCATGTAGAAAACACAGTGCTTCTCATGCATTTGAACTGGAGAATGAAGGTGCTGAGGGACGGTGACGTCGTCATTGGTAAGAATGAGTTCAGCATTTCTGGACACAACGTGACGTCTTCCAGCAAGGCGCTGTATTGGCCGATTTCAATCATGCATGAACGTCCTGGATTGTACTTCACTGTCTCATTTGTACATGGAGCAAACACATCTGAGTATAAATGTCTAATGTGGCCTTGCACACAATGATGTCAATTTCATCCATGGCTCTATTAAAATGGCCACATGACGGATGCTAATGAAGAATGCCATAACACTCGATACTACTCAGGTACCATAATACCCGATGATTACATTCACATGCATTTACATGTTAATGAATACCTATTCTAGCTCATATTCACAAAGTGGATTGTCTTAGGAATGTGAAGCTGCACCAATGTACCTCTGAATGGCAGTGATAGGGGAACTTTTGAACCTTTTTAAGTGTTATTTAGGATACTGTTTGTTTTTGATTCATCCCGTCCCAGTCAGAGAAGTGACACAGCGAACATAAAAAGTGATTCTGTCCCAATTAGTGTGACCAAGCTAATCATATATCATGCTCAATTAGCATTTTAGCTCATACAGACACAGTAATGTTCTTCTATTAGACACAACTCTAGTCCTACTCTAGTCCTAAGTCTACATGCCACTTACAACATGGTACATTAAACTATCCAGCGCATTACGGTGCATTTTCACTTAGATATTCACTGACAGTTTCATGCTCACTTGATTTCACATGGCGCAACAATAGGTGAGTGATTAATGTTCATTTCTACATTTCATTTCATTTCTGAGTTGTTAGTTTTTTGCATGCTCGTTGAGTGCTTCATAATAATTTTACTGCTATATTAGTTACATTATACTGCATATGTATATCATTCACTTTATGCTGATTTGATACTACAATAGAAGTTGCTCATGAATCGGTCATCTTGCTAAAACACATTACACTTTGGCCAGATTATCATGGTAAAAGCAATAAAAATGGATGAAGCTACTCATTATGTCATCTGAACTACCTGGTGGTATAGTAATTAGGTTTCTATGCACTTGCAAGCTCAGCTCTATGTCAGTAGTACACCTGCTCCTCACACAATCCCCACAGGGCTGTTAGATGGAAGTGCCTGTACACCTAAAACATATGTATGCCGATGACACCACTCTGTTCTAAGACTAGTTCACAAGTTAAAAATCTTACAGCTCTACGTCAGCGTGGTGTACTCTACCTATGCTCCTAGACTAAAGAAAAGCTAATTACATCTTCTCTAAGAGCGCCAGGTGCACTGGGCTACGATTGGCTGTGTTCTGATGTCTGTCAAATTCTGGACCCGCCCCTTCTGATGCTCATCTGTCACTCACTCATGGAGAGAAATAAGCACAGAGAGAGATCCTCACACTTCTGTACAACAACAAAAAAAGCACACACTGTATCCAAAATACTGATGCATATCTCTTTCTCCTTCATGGCAGCGACTAAACCTTCCCCTTTTTTTGTCATATCCTGCCCTCTTGCCATCTCATGTCACAGTATCAGCAGCAGCTCTTTGTCACATATTGCTGTGTGGATTGTTGACAGACAGGGTTACTTTTTTGTGGGGGTGGGGGCGGGGAGGGAGGGTGTGGTTTTAAAAAGGGAGACAAGCAAAGAATGAGGGAGACACTTAGCAAACACAAGAATGACACTTCAAGAACAAAATCAGTTGGCACAGAGGGGGTGGAGCTGAAGTGAATATTTAAAAGGTGTGGCTGGGTGTTTTAGTAGCAATACGTATGATATTTTACTGTAGAGGACGAGGGGGAAGAAGAAGGCAGAGAGCTGTCTTCATTTTGTTTTTGAACCTTCATTCCTGTTACTGTCACAGTCTACCCTCCTTCATGTCTCACGCCCTCAGTCCTTCACTTCTTTTAAAACTATTTCCTCATTATTATTCATCCCCCCCATCCTTGGCTCTTCCTTTCTCTCTCCATTTTTCCACCTCCTCCCTCCCTCCCTCCCTCCCTCTTCTATGGCTCCTCAGCAGGACACCTCCATGGTCTGGGTGACTGTGCCGACTCCCTCGGTGCTGTCAGAGTGGGTGCAGGCCCGAGAACGGGAGCCATCCATGGAGCTGGCGCTGGTCAGGGAGGCCGTCCTGGATCGGGCCAGGCGGGTCATGCTGGCAGAGGGCACTGGAGGGAGGAAAAAGTGAGGAAAAAGAAATCAGCATTACATTTAATAAAAAGCTGTGAGATCAGCAGATGTTGGGGAGATGTGGGGAGAACATGCTAATGTGAAGAGTTTCCCTTTGTGTTGCTGGTGAGAAGCTGACTGACTCACACAACAGCCGTGTGTTGTTGGGTTAATGTGTCTACACACAGACACATTGTCAGTGCCATGCTGGAGAATTTCAGGGCTCAGTTTATATTTTAAAAGACTCAGTTCTCTTTTGAGAGTATAACATCATTATTATGGAATCGTATTAAATTACACTGTAGATTAGCATTAGTCAAATAATTAATTGTATTAGATCAAGTGAGCAAATGGGCCTTTAGTGCTGTTTTCAAAGTCAAGAATGAACCCTGAAGCTCTGAGTATCAAGTCTGGATCTGAACGGGTTATTCTTTCATCTCAAAATCATAATCATTAATAAAAATCAAAATCACCAGGGTTCATGCAAGGAAATAGCATTTACATTTCATTATGTTAATGCAACTGTCCAGGGATTATTTTTGTTGGGAGGACAACTGAACACATTGTAAAATAATTACTACCTGTATTTTTACTTAGAAAAGAAAACACACACTGGGTTCAGCACCATATGAGTCTGACTAATTGCTGGTTCTTGTTGAAGTGTCAACATCTACTACCACTGCTGCACAATCTTTGTATGATGTGCAACAAAGCGCTATGCTCAGAGTGCTAGACGTTAATATGAAATATAAATAGAAAACTTGATACACCTTTAAATGTTTAATTTTTTAAATTGTGCTTATGTGTTTTAAGCTCAGCACTTTATTCATAACCCTGAGGACAACTGGAGTTTTCTACCTTGTGCTGAGTCAGCACTTTACGTAGTTTTAATTAGCAGAGTTCACATTTGGTCACAAGAACTCAAACTCTCCTTTAAAGCCCAAATTATTGCTTCACTAATGCTGCTGATGATTTGCTCTTGATATTGTTGCTCAAAGCTAGCTGAGGGCCATGCAAAGAGCCATATTGGAGATGCAATGGTAAAAGAGATGGGGGTGGGGAGGTTAGGAAAGTATATTTTTCCATGGGAGGAAAAATTATTTCTGAACAAAGATGAAATTTAATGTCTATGCAACAAAAATAAATACTTCAAAAACAGCCCAAAATAGTGTATTAATAAAAAATGAAATTAAATCAACATAAATTTCAAAATGCCAATGTCATCGAACGGGGCAGCAGTAAGAGGTCAGAGGTGAACGGGGAGGAGGAAGTACCTGGCCCTCCACTCAACCTCCGATCCTTCACATAAGCGACTGAGAAAATAGGGCAAGGAGACAGAGGGCAAGATTAACACAACTCATATCCCTCTGCACCAAGCACATGGCATCACACCACACTCACACATCACCGCTATAACACTTGTGCTTTACAGTGAATTCATTTCAGAAACACACTGTCAGACTGTTGTCATGGAAACTTACTGTAGCCCATTCCCTGCAGGAAATACTTGAAGGCCTCAGTCAGTTTGCCAGGCTGCAAAACAAGACACCAGAGTTTTGGTAAATATGGATATTAATGAATCCATGTTGGGCTTTCTTTACTTCACTTAAATCACTTGGCAGCTTGTTGACTTGTGTGTGTGTCACGCTGTTTGTTGGCATGTTACCTGTGTGAGCTGAGGGAGTCCACCAGAGTCAGCCATCTGCAAAGAGATGAGAAAGAGGGCTGTGGTCAGCCAGAGCACAAACCACATGATTTATCTCTTTTTGATTTATTTATCTTTAATTGAGACATTGAGTCTGGTATTTTCTTCTCATCTACAACTGTAGCAAAGTTTATGCTCCTCATCTTATTTATTTATTTATGAACATTTGCAAATGTGGAAATATGGAACACCATTATAAAACTAAACATATTTTGCTGATGAAACAGATCTGTATAAGTAACTTTTCCAGTGTTTTTTTCTGGGTGGAGCTGACTTTCAATGAACACTACTTTGTAATATTTATCTACTAATTATAAATATGTATATATACATATACATGTAAAGATCAAAAGTACAAAGTGGTAAACACTGCATTTTGTACATTTGAGACTAAAGAGCAAATCATGAATTATTTAACATCATATTTTGTGTATATGAAAATTAGGCCTGCAAAGGTTATTTTGTCTGTTTTCCATTGATTTTGACTGGCTTGCATTTTCAAAATGAAGTTAAATAAATTAATCTAAATGTTCATCTTATCTGAAAGAAATACTTAGCATTATTGATTATTATCAAATGCAGTTGTTGTTGTTGTCTGAGTCAAACAGCAGCTGTTGGTACCTTCAGGAAGGTGGTGTTGGTGGGATCCAGTTTGGAGTTGCACTCCACCTTGAAAACAAAAAACAGCAGCTTGAATTGAATGAGACACAAAAAGCTTCGTCATGAAAAGCTTGATGTGGTTTAAACAGAGTGAGGATGCAGAGAGGAGCTGTGGATGTGCTGTAATGTCCAGTCTGTTTGTGGAGGCTGTGTTGGTCTGTGTGCATATGAATGACCCAGATACTGCAGTGAGCTGCAGAGATGAGTCACTCCAGCAGCTGAGAGCACCCCACCACACACACACACACACACACACACACAGCTACAAACAGTACACATGCACAATGCATGAGCATCCTCTTGGACACATATGTTTTACTTTCTGATGCATTTAGCCTTTAATCTTTCACACAGAAAATCAAATGACATATTTCACTTTCCAAACATGTGAATTATGAAGAAACTAAAAATACACAACACACAACTACACGTGTCATGTATGTCTGTGTGATATTTATTGACTAAATGATGTCTTTGAAGTTCTTCTTGATGCATGTGCAGATATGATGTCAGATGCTAATTACAAACCACATGCGAATTTACAACCAAGAGCTACAAGCTGGTGATCAGCAGGACATGGGAATATGTGTCTAATATTCATGCGTCTCATATATGAATTAGAAGGATGTATCATGTAAGTGGAAGCACTGCTCATGTCAGTGGGTATGAAATATTAACGTGACCTCCATCTGTCACATCCAATACAACAACCTCTGTTTATATCTCTGCTGCCCTAGAGCCCTCTCTCACTCTCCATCCCTCCATCTTTCCTCCTCTTTCCAGGGGCTTTACAACAACAGCGTCTCCTGCACCCTCCCTCCACACCCTTGCCCCAATCCTCCTCCACCCCCACTGACAAAGGAGAGAGTAAAGTTTGATTTGAACATGGAGTAGATTAACTGGTGCAGAAGCATAAATATCTGGGCCACTAGGAAACACCAGAGACAGAGCACGGCCATCTGGCCCCTGGAGAACACACACACACACACAGACCTTAGCATCTTTCAAAGGAATGTATCACACACACACACACACACACACACAAACAGATGGACAGACACACACAGAGTCCCTGGGGGGTGGGGGGGCTGTAGTGAGAATGAACCAGGTCTCTGCTGGCTGACTCATTCCTGTTTTCCTGAATGGGGACAAACAGTCGCTAAGTGGATTTACATGCCAAGTACAAAAGACTGAAGAGAGAGGGGGGACGGGGGAGTCAGGGCTACTTTGAAGGAAAGAGTCATCTCTGTGGGTGACTGAGTGGAGCTCATAGTAACGATGGCAGGAAGTTATTTGAAGGCACAAAGAGATAAGAGAGAAGATGGACTCACCACTCCTCCTCAGCAGGAGCATTGTCTCCTACAACCAGCATCACAGGACACCTGCAGGGACACAGCAGCCATATTAGACCAGTAGATGTGGACTATTATGGATGATTATGATTTGAAATTAAAGTTACATTAGGTTCATTCATGGAAAGAAGGTTTAACTACAGGTAATCAAAGGTTGATAGAGTTAGAGAGTGATATTATTGACTGTGATGTGAGACTGTGTCTGCAGACTCACTTCAGAGTTTTGGCATTCAGCACCGTCCGCTGCGGTTCATCTCCAGGTCCCTGCGACTGCAAGAGTAGAGACATCATGAATGGTGTATGTGTGTGTGTGTGAGCACAAGCATGCACGTGTATGTGTGTGTGTGTGTGTGTGTGTGTGTATTTCTTTGTACCTGTTGTACATGTTCCAGAAAAGCTGCAGGTTGAACTGGTTGACAGTGTTGTTGATCTGTTGTCGGTAGCTCTGCACCAGCTCTGTGTTGTTCATCAGCTCCTCCTGCATGCACACACACGCACACACAAAGTTACAGACAGGTAAACTGGTAAACAGATGAGAAGGTAAAAATAAATGAATAGCTGTTTCAAAATTATTGCTTAATACAGATGTAAACATAGGTTTTGCTTTGAGAAGTAGGAATGTCAGTTTTACTGTCTTGTATTTTGCTATGATTCCTGTACAGTGAGCTCACCTGGCTGAACAGATGTGGCAGCACGATATCAGGCAGAGTGCTGGTCAGACCTGACAACTGGAGGAGAAAACAGGAAGATGCTTATTGTAGGAAAACAGGTGGCAAGTTTATCAGCTTTCAGTCTATGTACGAATTCAAAACACAGTAGGGACAGGCACCTTGGTGGCGGCCCAGTCAATCCATCCTTTGCCGTTGGGATCGATGTTCAGCAGAACCAAACCCTCCACCAGGTCAGGGAAGATCAGCTGAGAGTGGCAGACATAGAAACTGATTGAAGACTTGAGGACACATTGAAGCTGAATATCTGACCTGATGACACCTCAGCACAGAGGGGGGAAATCATGACTTGACTTACAGCGAACTTGGCCAGAATGTAAGCTCCAGCTCCAACTCCGATCCCAACGATGCTTTTGAATCTAAAAAAATTAAATCATTGACCCATTTAAATGCTGTGTTTCAAAACTAAAAGATAAACTGTGGTAAGCAGTTCATTTCCACTGATGCATGATGGGTAAAAGTACTGAAAGTGTGCAAAGATGATCTGAGGTACAGAAAAGTACTTTTGTTGTACTGTACATGACAACTGTTTTCAGTTTCCTCTCTTTCCTAACTTGCAATTTATGGAAACAGGAGTATAAGAGGTCGCTTTAATGACAACTGTAAAAACAAAGAAGTGACTTTTATGAATTTACATGTCATAATGATTGTTATTGTTGTACATGTCAGTTTTATTGGTTTTTGTTTAATTCCATTTGTCTGTCTCAGTAATTATTGCCAACATTTTCAAAGTATTAAAAATATCGAAAAACAATTATGTAACTAGAAAAACTGAGCTTCAGAGAGCACAGAAAGAACAGATCTACCAGACGGCAGGGACAATAGACTTTTACAGCCACAGAGAAATGTCTTGTTTTGGCCAATGTGTAAAAAGAGCACATGATGTCCCTGCAGATGGCTGCTACTGAAACACTGGCTCTGTGGGAATTAATGTGGGACATGTCATCTGAAAACACAGAGCACCAACCCAAAGTGCTGCACCACAGTGGGCAGCATCCCGGCCAGCTGGTCCATGGTGGGGTACTGGTACCTGTAGAGAGAGAGAGAGAGGACAGTGACGTGTTTTTACCTCATAACTGTGATGCATTCAAACACATTTTAAATACACTGTGAAAATGGAGGTAACAATGTTAATTACAGCTTTATCTTTTCATCAATGGCCAAACCACCTGACAACCAAAAACTTGTTCACATCCTCCATTTGTGTGTGTGTGTGTGTGTCCGTCCGTCCATCCACATACCCCTGTGGCATCTGGGAGGCTCCAATCTGCTGTCCCGGGGCATCAACATGACAAACCACAAAGTGCTTGGTGATCTCCTGCATGTCCTCGTTGTTAAAGAAAGTGTTGAAGCACAGTTTGTCTGCAGGAAAGAGAGATATGGAGGGGATTAAACAAATAGAGGCGACATGAGTAGAGAGGACAGAGACAAAGGATGAGGGAAGACAGCAGAGGGCAGCAGGAAGAGAGGAGAGGAGAGGAGAGGAGAGGAGAGGAGAGGAGAGGAGAGGAGAGGAGAGGAGAGGAGAGGAGAGGAGAGGAGAGGAGAGGAGAGGAGAGGACGACAGAAAGTGGATTAAAGGTGAACATCTGTGCCAGGGAGGATATGACAGTCATTACCTCAAACAGATATTCACCTCAATCTTTAACAGAAAACTGACACAATGCATGATCCCATACTGTTGTATATTGATTGTTTTATATGAGAATGGTTCATTGATGTGACCTGATGTGTAAGTACTCCTCTGGCGTTTTTGCTCAGGTCTCTCATGTATTCTCAAGAAACAAGCCCCAAAAATGTTTACTGTTGATAACTGAGATGTTGCCAGTATTCCAGGATTTTAAACTTTTCTCATAATTTCCTCAACATTGTTTTCAACAAAATCATCATGGTCAGTGGACTCTTTCTAAATGATGAGACTTTTTGAGGGACTGAATCTCTTCCCTTGTTTTTCTGACACAGCTATTTTCAGAGTGACTCCCTGAGGATTTCTTTCTGAATGTGAAGCTCTACCTCTTGAACCACTACACACTCACAACATTGAGTCCTTTCTTAGCTGGGCTACATTTATAATAGATGTCAGCTCTCCTTGCCGTCCTCCCACCGGCTCTGCAGATGGCCTACTTCCAGCCCGTGTGTGTCAAACTCGGTGAAACCACGCAGCAACATTGTTTCCTCCTCCAGCTCCGAGTTAATTTAACGGACCAATTAGTATGACAGCTGGGTTAGAGATGGGGGGAAAAAAGGGTGAATGCTTAATCTGATCTCAGAGCCATAGCCCGTTGGTGGGGTTTATATCCAGTGGAGGACAGAGGTGAAGTTGGTCCCACATCCTCCTGCTGAATCAGCGGCATCAGTCTGCACTACTCACTCAGTGACCTACTTTATCCCTTTGCACTTGCACTTTCTCCCTCTCTCTAGTTATTAAGCCTCTCTCTATCGTCCCCTTTCTTTTCCTTTTTGTTCCCATCATCTTATCTTTTCCTCTGCAGTCGTATCAGCCACACTGATTCCTCTCTCTCCATCTCTTCTCTCCCTTATCTCCAGCAGCTCCTCTTCTCTGACCTCTTTTCTGCTTCTTAAACCAGCCTCCATCTCTCTCTCTCTCTCTCTCTCTCTCTCTCTCTCTCTCTCATCCTCTCACACCTTTATAATCTCTTCTCCATTCTCCCACTGTTTTCTTGTTCCCTCTACTGCTGTGTTTTGAACTGGCAGCTCTCTGTGCCATCTGCTGACTGGGAGCATTGTAGATGGATTTATTTTACAGGAACAATGAAATCACTACCAGTGTTCCTTTTATGTCATTTTCCACTGTGTCCCCTCACTTGTCTTGCTTTACTGCTACGTTGCTGCACCACAGTCAGGTGATTTAGTGACTGAGCCTTGTCCTTACCCTGCAACAAAAGCCATTTATTTGTCGCAGCCTTTACAATCTCCATTAAGTTTTACTGCTATGTGATTTTTATTTCTTCTTTTAGTGTAATTTTTCCTTCTGATTTATATCTTTATTATTTGGTTCTAACATAATAATCTTTAAAACAGGCGACAAAATCCAGACATATCTACAGTCATATCAGCAGCCAGCAGAGCTGTGGATCATATCTGGTCCATCACACACTATCCACCACCCCCCCATCCCCTATCCCACCTCCACCCATAAAGGCAGTGCTGCATTGCTGCTGGCCCCACCCCGCCTCCCTCCGCAGGATGGGGATGTTTTTCTGACCTACATTTCATCGATGCCTCTCGCACTCACGCGCTTTCAGTCGCCTCCTCATCTACTCTTCTCCTCTGTTTGCGTCACCACTCATCACACTCTCTGACTCTTCTTTGTCTCATTGTTTTTGTTCTATTTTCATCTCCTCTGTTTATCTCTTCATCTGCCCTTCCTCTCCTCTGCTCGAGTTCATTTTATCATCCCTGCATTTGGTAGATGTGCAGCAGATGTGTATTTTGTGCTAAGAATGACAGATGATTTCAGGGCACCATCACCATCTCACTGAAATGATACAAGACAGTTCATATAAAACCGACATGTTTCCATAATAACACTCTGATGAAAATGAGATGAACTTTATTACTCATTCCTCTCTTCTTTCTTTTAATTATTTGTGTTGTTGTGAAACTGGAGACTTTTCTGGAGGAGATAACAAGTGTAAGTGTGTGTGCGTGTGTGTGTGTGTGTGTGTGTGTGTGTGCGTGTGTGTGGGCATTAGTAGAGTGATGGCAGGAAGAGCTGATGTGGCAGAGACACCAATTATCACCTCTGGTAAGAGCAGAAACACCTTAGAGGGAAGACACACACACACCATTCTTGGTGGATACTCACGGTTCAGTCCCACATCGTGGTAGGTGAGGATCGCAGGCTTGTTCCCTTTAGGTGCCCCGCGGATAACCACATGCAGCATCCCAAAAGGTGTCTCAACATCATGTTCCTGTGAAACACACAAACACCTGGTGGTTCACACATAGTCATGTGTTTTTGTGAGAACATCTGCATCTGAGCGCTCCTGGAGAGGACACACAACACACTCACACTGTGAGACACGACATCAAAATGACTTGAGACTCATTGTTTATTATTTTTTTATTAAGCATTATACTTGCTCCTTGGAGATTAATGGCCACTCTACACAGGAATGTTTATCAAGAAAGATGTTGCAGTGACAGTAAATTAATGGACACGAACTGACTTTACATGCATCAGTTCATTTGTAAACTGTGGAGGAACTTGGACCCTGAAAAAAACTGCAGAGTGCAGCAGAAAATTAAATGTGCAAACTAAATATGCAACACAATTTGTGAATGCAAAATGAGTGATCAATCTTCTGCACTTCAGATATGATGAGTTGAAACAGACGTTGTGCTTTCTAATGTGGATTTTTTAAATGTTGGTAAACGGAGCTGATGTGTGTGACCTGATGGACTGATCATTCAGGTTCATAGCACATGACCCTGAGCTCTGACCAACTGCAAATGATTTGAAAATGGAAATAAATTTACAGTTCTGGAGAAAATTGCAACTTCTATATGGGAGAGAATTTGAATCAAGATCAATATGAGGTATTTTACAAATCTTCTTCCTTATGTCAGAAATAATGATTCATCTGATTGATTTTTTAGAGGTTGTGGCTTGCAGTGGATTTTGCACACACACACAAACACACACACAAACACACACACACACACACACATATATATATAGTTTAAATTTAAATTTTGTTTCAAATCATTAACCAGATGAGAAATTAAATTGTTGTTTTTGTGGCAAAATAATTAAAAACTCCTGATTAAAAAGTGTTTTCTCCTCATTTCTTATCATCATCATCATGTTTGGCGTGAAATGAAAGGAAACTTCTCTAACGGTTTCACACTCTGAGTCCAACACGCTCATGTTGTTACCCACATTTTGTCAGCATTCACTGGTCAGAGCCAGACTAACTCAAAATGGAGGAAGGAGAGATGTGTTACCACAAGCTGCATGATGTGGGCACACACACACACACACACACACACACACACTCACACACACACACAATTTATGACCATCATGTCTACATGATCCAGCACACACTGACATCACGCCATCACTACTGTCCTAACACTACAAACAAACACTCAACTACCAAAATTCAGCATAATCCCCCATCATCATCATCATCATCATCATCAGCAGCAGCAGCAGCAGCAGCAGCAGCATCAGACATTCCTGCAGACAGCAGTTGTGAATTAATCCGAGCAGATTAACTTTCTGTTATTTCAGCATCAACATCAGTGTTATCTGCAATCAGCACTCTAATTTGAGGTAATTACTGCATCTGGGGCCACATTGACAGTCTGTGTGTCACCGGCTGGATGGTGGTAAACATATGGAGTCACAAGCTCCTGATGACCTTCAGACACCAGGAGGAGGAAAACCATGAGAGGAATTCAATGGGCGCCACTGTGACGGTGGAGCACCAGCCTTCACAGTTATGAACTGCATCTTTTCATTTATTATTGATCGAATTATCTTCCCCACACTCTCTCCTCCCTGATCCTCTCTCCACTTCACCAACACCTTCACCATCTGTCTCAAGGTTGCCAAAATGGATGATACTGCAGGAGGATTAACATTTCCTCTCCATACCCATGCACACGCACATGCACACATACTCGCGCACACATGCCAGTGTGTTTATCCGCAGCACATTGGTGCATTGCACAGCATCAGTGTTAGCGTGCTGAAGTGTGTCAGTGGGGCAGACTCAGACCCTTCATTTGACACTGACGCTGCAGTTTCTCCAACTCCACACGGACAGTTTGCACAGGTCAAGACATTTGTACAGACTCTGATCTCATAGTGTGCATCAATACACTTACTCAAACACACTCTATGAATAAAAAAATGCAAATGAACAGTGCACATTACACACTCACCCCATCCCAGCACTCAGGCATGGCTGCACAGTAAGTGTTCTTTCAGCAGATCAAAAGGAAGAGGAGGACGTGAGGGTGCAGACAGGAAGATGAGCTACCAGGCCTCTCCTGTTTTTTACGGGACTAGATCCTGGTGAGCACTTGCTGTCAGATGCAGAGTTGGAGAGCGGATGCCGCAGCCTGCTGCAGTGTCTTTGTATACTCGGCCCTACACTCCCTCCCTGTCTGTTAAGCTCAGAGCTGCTGCTCTCCTCCTTTCCTCCTCCCCTCCCCTCCCCTCATACTTTATAGGAGCCAGAGACAGGGGGTGGGGCAGGCTGCAGATGACTGGCTCACAGCACTGCCGCCCCTACAGGATTGGTCAAGTAGTTTGTCAGTCTTTTCTGTGAAGATGCTCTCTCTCTCTCTCTCTCTCTCTCTCTCTCTCTCACTCTCTCTCTCTCTCTCTCATCAGCACCACTGCTCTAGTTTTCTCATTCTGGTCAGCAGTCTTGTTATGTTACAGCCTTTTGGCAACAATAAAACTATTGCTATTTATAAATTAGGCCTAATGAGGACCGACCTTTGTATGAGATATTAGGAGACCTCTGCTGTCCACATGAATCAGAACAACAATTAACAGTCATGTCCTCCATCTATACACATCTTTTTCACCTCACCAAAAGTCTGCTGTGTGTCTGTACACTGTATACAAGTCAGAGACCAGGCATCCACACAGAACTAATAGGCATGACCCATCACACTGAGCTCACACTGGCTTTAAGAAAACAGGAACATCTTGTGGGCATTTCAGTGGATCTGCTTGTGAGGTCAGAATATTAGTTTTCTTGAATTTAAATATGGAAATTTGCATCAGTGTCCAGAGACAAATTGTGGTGACAGTGTCGACCTTGGAGAAAGAGTCTGTGCCCATATTAAAATCTAAAATTGGAAAATGGTCATTACATTTTGCTGAGGGAGACAGACACTGAAATATTTGGTGTGGATATTTCATATTCCTGATGACATTATGTGAGCTGAACAGTTTGTATTTTTTATTCTGTATAATTTCATAGTGTGTGGTGCTGTTGTGGGTCAGGTTAAGGAGGGGTTCTCTCGCACCAAGCACATCATCAGTGCCATTCTACTGCAAGGAGATTCGTTTCTGGACACAGCAAGTGGAAAGTGGAGACTGCACTCTGTGGCAAACAGGGCTGATGACACAGTTATCCTTGACCTGTGACAGTGATGAGTTCAAGGCTCGAGGTGGTGCTCTGATTGTGTTTCAGTTTCATGGAGAATAACCTTCAGGACACATTCACTGTCACTGCCCCATGGACCAGATCACTTCTACCTGTATCTTCCATTCAGAATGAACTGAGTGCAAATACTCCTGAATTCAACACAAGGGTCATTGACAGGGGGGTGAGGGACCCCCCCCCCCCACACACACACACACACACACACACACATTCAGCAGTGCCCTATTAATGATTATATATATTACACTGTTATTAGCTCTTATTATTCTACAGATAGTCTGTTAAAAAAAACATGACAGTCAGATAATTACTGGCATTCACAGTGTAACAATGTTTGACAGTGTTGAGGTTAGTGTTAGACTGTATTGCGATGGTTCCTGAAACTAATTGGCACAAATCACCAAACACCACTGCTGCTGTATATGGAGTGGTGAATGAGCTGGTAAAGAAGAGTACGGGATTTTTCCTCATCAACAGTGTCCTAATGAGTAAACTTATTGTCCCATTAGCACCTGCATTAACAACTTTGCTAAATAACAGTAAACAACATGGGCTTGGAAGACTGTGTCCATTTAATGATCTGGCATTCTGGCCTGAAAACAAACACAGTGGATTCAACAGGCCAGTCCAGAGCAATCAGAGAGGAGCTCAGGGAGCACTGCCATGTTCCTGGTTGGATAGTGTGTGAGCACTTAGCTAATTACCAGGCCTTTTGCATTTAATTAGCATCAACATAATTTCAGGATGAACTTGAAATAGCCTACAATATCCTTCTGCTTAAGCCACAAAAATCTCTTGTTCATAGATTCAGGGAGAAGTGAGAAGTGTACGTGCACATTCACATCACTCTCATGGTGTCTCAGTCACTATATTGCTGACTACAGTGCACACACATATATTACTACACACACACACACACACACACACACATAGACACAACCTCCCTCTCCTTGCTTTCTTTGTCATGAAGCAGCTCAGCTCTTTGTCCTGTCTCTAACCCCATCTCTCCCCCTTCCCCTTTTCTCTCCCTCTATCCCCTCTTTTCTCTGTCCATCTGTTCCCTCTTTCCTGTGCACCACTCAGTGTGCTGACTCAGCTTGAAGCGACACCCTTTGTTTTCTCTTCCTCTCTTTTCTGATGTTGTTCTCTTTTCCTAGCGTCACTCTACCAGCATAAAACATACATGTCATTTGACAAAGGGTGATGAATGGGAAAAAATCACTTTTCTCTCTACACTATAAAACTTTGATGTTGATTCATTTTAGTATTATAGGCTATTGTATTCATTTAATAACTAATGTAATGTTACACTATAAACTGCAATGCAATGTGCAATGTAGCCTGATGCCTGCACACTGAAGATACCATTTCCATGTTGTGAATTAGTCCCACAGACCTAACCCTCCTTCAACACCTAAATCAAGCAAATATATACATAAACAGACTTGTAGTCTGTGATCCAGTAAATACTTCGATATCCCGGTTCATTATGTAAGGTGTCGCTTACATAATGACTAAATAGCGAAGTCAGGTTCCTAACACACTATTTACAAGTCTATTGGCAGTTTCTGGAGTCAGAGCTGTGGCAGAGTGAGAGAGTGTGTTAAAACAACCTCACAACCTTGATACATCAGCTGTGATCATGTGTCTCCTTGCATTAATGAGTGATGTAATTACACTGTTTATTGCAGTGATTACAGTAATTACCAAATGTTGAGTACATACATCTTCCTATAAATGAACAACTTGATTAAACCCTAAAATGTTTATAGAAAATATGATTTCCCTCATTAATATGCAAATTCAGGCACTAGGGCCTTAAATTGCATATGGAGAATAGTGCAAACCTTCACATAATTGTTCATGGTGGACAGACACAGAGCAATAAAACTGGAAGGCTACATGGATAACCCAGGCTCTCTGAGTGGTAAGTGTCAGATAATGACAGATGATGTAGATACTGTTTAAAATCAAGTACCTGTGGTGGCCAAGCACAATGCAAATGATCATATCATAAAAACTGTGAAATAGATAGAAGATTAGATTCTTCACTCAGAGAACTTGGGTTACTCATGTAACTTTCACTCACTTGTCTCTTGCATGTCATGTCTGTATCGTGAACAAATTAATTTCACTGCACCTTCTAATATTGTAGTTGTTTAGCATTTGTTGGTGTCATAGTTGAGGTAATGCTTCCATCTAAAGTACTGACTCTGTTATCATCTTTGTTATATTTAGCCTTGTGAAATTACAGATAGCTTCCACCCACCTCCTTCCTTTTCTCTGTAGACTCAGGCAGGCATAACTTTGTAAGTGAGCAAGTACAAAGAGGTGACAAATGAAAGAGGAGACGAAGGAGGCAGACAGCGAGAAAACCAAAGATGAGACGTGATGATGAGAAAAGTTAACAGACAGGAGGGAGGGAGGGAGGCTCAGTCTCTACACAACAGCAGCACACACACACATACTATACATACACACACATAAACACATACAGACATACAGTACCTTCCAGTCCCCCACTGGCATCAGCTGCTCACAGCTTTCCTGCACAAAGAGATAAGCACAGGTAGAAGACAAAGAAAGAAATTAAAACAGAGGTAAGAAGTGTGAGCTCACACACAGAGACATCTTTTCTCTGTTTGAGCAGAAGGAGAAGAAGAGCTGCCCAGGCTGTACAGTGTAGGTCCAAACCACATCACAGAAAAAACCCAGCAGAAGCACCTTAGCAATATATCATGTGCAAACTCAAACATGTGTGTTATATATTAATTTAGCACTATTTTTTCAATTTGTGCAAGTTGAATTGTACTGTTTGTGTAGCAGCTTCTTTAAAGAGGCGCTCCAGCCAGAGGAGAGAGTGTGACATCATTTTTCTGATCAAAAACAAGACTCATGTTAAAAAGTTACATGCACTGTCCATTTAAACTGTAATATTCTATGACATCAAAAAAGGTGTATACACACACACACACACACACACACACACACACAACACCATTAGCAGTAAAATATGATTTATGAAACAGTGCTTGTTAATAAATTCAGGTCAGGTCAAATAGTTACATTTGGTAATTGAGGAATTTACAAGGGGAAAACTTACTGTATATGGCTAAAATCAGTGGAACGCCTCTTTAAAAACATTATGGAGTTTGTCATTTTCATCTTGTTCTTGAGAGAGCAGATATCTTACTGAGGTGCATGTGGGAAACTAGGAACAAATCAGCAGTAAAAAAGTAAGGAAGGATGGTGATTGAATAGCTACAGGATGAAAGAGAGGAGTGTTGCATCCAGATCCGCCTCAAAGCAAATCACCTCAACAGTCATTTACGTCTGCGAAGAAAGACGAAAAACACAAAATTTTTGTCATCGGGTCAAAGTGACAAAGAGGGAGTCAGGACCCCTGCGAGTAGGTCTGACTCTGTGACCATGACAGATTTAAACCATCAGAGACATGACTGATGACTGATGACAGATGACAAGCTGCCTTCAGTAGATGTGACAGCTGTGCCGGTTACGCTTTGTAATATTATTATTGGAAGTCTAAATTGAAATAAAGATGGGTGACACTTTAAAGGAAAAAACTGAAAGATGAGTGGAGACAGGGATGACAATGTCGCCCTCTCAAAACATGAGGGGTCAGTGAATTGTTAATAAAAGGTTCAGTTTCCTCACAGTCAGTGGATCTCCACCTAGTTGAACACCTATGGGAGATTTGGGGCCATCATGTTCGACCACTGGTTCTCACTGAGTTTCTGAGGGTCATTTAAAGGAGAGGTGATTTATTTTCACAAAATTTCATCCACATTGGAATTAAACATCTAAAAGGGTGAGTTATTTGTGTGAGTTTAAGGGTGTGTTCAGTCAGCTCTCACCACCATCATCATTAAACACTGAATGAGGGAACATGTTGATGAAGAATGGTGTTCAAAGAGCAGTGAGGCTTTGTAGAAAACCATGGTAACCAAACACATGACTAAGACACCGACTGCTGGTTTT